>PVKU01005823.1:0-115602 GCA_004027475.1 Anoura caudifer
TCTCTTCAGTTTTAAATCCCTGCTCTTTTGGGAACTTTCCCTCTGGTCTGACCTTGAAGTTGGAATAGTAGATACTTATTTTAAAAGAGACATGTGAATTTGCCGAGGTCAAGCTCCCCTTGGGAGCATGGGCCTTTGTTTGACGGTTCCTTCTTCTACTACTAAGTTCTTGCAACAGGTGGTGTGTAATAGCCCAGCTTTGCAGAAGGTGAGATCTGGTTCTCCGCCTACTAGAAACCAACCCCCATTGTTTTACACGTGAAGTCGCTGAGGGTCGGAGTGGAACAGTGGCTTGCACATGGGCACTTGGGGAGTGAGCAGAAATTAGTGCATTTTCATGAGAATGTTGTGTTTGAATTCACCATCTCTGCTGTTTTAACAAATCTTTGGCTTCAGGAAGAGATGCAGTGAGCCAGGCATAAGCCTGGGCGTGCAGACTTGTGGTGAGGGTTGCTGTACCAGTACAAAGACTAGTGTAAAAACTTAAAGGAGTGTGGGAGGACCATCAGGCCTCTGGTGACTTGGGGTCATCGTTGGAGAGTTGACTCTTCTCAGTGGGCAGCCCTTGCCTGAAGGAATGTGTAGGACTAAGTGAGCGCTGCACAGAATAACATGCCTCCAGAAGGAAAGGGAGCTTACGGACGTCAAATACACCCTCCTTCTTTTACAAGCGAGGAAACTGAGGCTCTCAGAGAGGAAGTAACTTGCCCAAGCTCATAAAGCCAGTGAATGGCAGAGCAAGGATTCAAACCAAGTCCTTGTGAACCGAGAACAGCTGAGGGTCGATAATTAGAGCATCTGACACTTGGGTTCAGCCTCTGATTCTGCTGCTTTCTTGCTGAGTGTCTTTAGCAAGTCACTTAGCATCTCTGAACATTGATCTCCTTGTCTGTAAAGATCACTGGTCTATATTCAGAATGTTGTAAGAATTAAATGAGATTATAACATAGGTGGAAGTGTCTGGTATGTAGTAGCTAATTTCCAGGCCAGAGCCTCCTCCATCCTGCCTCAAAGCCTTGATGATACTGTGTTGAGGCAGGGGAGAGAAGGAGTTGTCAGGATTATGTTAAATATAAAGGTGTCAGAAAGTCAGTGTGTGAAGAGGCCTGGGGTGCCTGGGGTGGGGTGTGGGGAGTGCTGGGGGGAGGAGCACAGATGTGAGCAGAATAACACATGAGGCCAGAGGAGCCAGCAATGGCCAGGGGTGGGGGCGGTTCTTGTCTGTTTGTTTGTCATGCAGAGTAGCTTGTACATAATCTTATAGGTGTAGAGAAACCCAGGTGAATATCATGGTCTAACTTTCGTTCTTCAGAGTCTCCTACAGGGGTGTTGCACGTAGGTGAGAGTGGAAATGGGGGACCCATTAAGAAATGAGTGCAGTTGTGCTGGAGAAGGGCAAGGAGGAGTGCCCGCCCTGGGAGCTGCTGACACGGACAGATGGCAGAGATAGGAGAGAGCAATCAACAGGGCTCAGGCACTAATTTAATGTGGAGAGTGAGGCAGGAGGGGGCCCTACAGTGATGCTTCTGCATCAGAACATGGAAACCTCTACCCACCAAAAGCCACTACAATCGAAGTGAGAAAGGCAGTCAACTGTATATAAGAATTAAATAAGATTATCAACAAGAAAAAGATTTTTAAAAATCCGAAAGAAAAACAGAGAACCAGTATGAACAAAGAAATCACAGGGAGGAAATATGAATGGGTAGTGAACTTTTGAAAAGCAGCTCAATCTCACTAGTAACCAGAAATAAATTAAAACACTGAGGTACCATTCCATTAATATTAGAGTGTCAAAAACTTAAAAATCCAGCAATACCAAAAGCTCAAGAGTATATGAAACAATGAAGAGACTTATATATTGCTAGTACAAATCTAAATTGTTAGCACCACTCGGCACTTTGGCACTATCCAGTAAGTTTGATGACCACTATACCTTACATCTTAGCAATTTTACGTACAAGCATATATTCTGGAGAAGTTCTGCACATATTTATAAAGATTATAAGGAAAGAACCCTGGCACTGATCAATAGAGAAAAAATAACGAAAGTATATATTCATCCAATGGGATGCTATACAGCAATTATAAATTAAGAAAGCTAGATGTTTCTGGTTTCAGCTAAGACGGAATGAGCGTCTTCTAACCTGTCTCTCTCACTAATCGCATCTAACAACCCTGAGAGTGTACATAAAGCAACTGTTCAAGAATTCTGAAAAGCGAACAGTCACAAGTTGGGTTGGGGAGGGAAATAAAAACTCAAAGAACAATTGATATAGGTTATATTAGAATTCTCCAGAGAAACAGAACCAATAGAATGTTTCTAAATAAATAAGGAGATTTACTATAAAGAACTGGCTCATACAGTTATGGAGGTTAACAAGTCCTAAGACTTGAAGTCAGCAGCTGGGGAACCAGAAGAGCTGATGGTATAATTTCAGACCAAAGTTGGCAGGCTCAAGGCCTAGTAAGAGCCAATGCTTCAGTCTGAGTTCGAAGAGAGAGAAAACTGTTGCTCTAGCTCAAAGGCAGTCAGGCAGGAGGAATTTCTTTTTAGTCACAGGAGGATCAGCCTTTTCTTCAACTGATTAAACGTGGCCCACCCACGTTACAGAGAGCAGTCTGCTTCACTCAGTCTACAGATTCAAATGCTAATCTCATCCAGAAACACAATGACAGACACACAGAGAATAATTTTTGACTAAATGTCTGGGTACCCTCTGGCTTAATTAAGGTGACACATAAAATTAACCATGACAGACATTAAATTTCCTAGATTTTTTTTTTCCTTCTGTATCTCATAGGGCAGCCCAAACACAGAACTGTGCAGTAAGCATGGACAATAAAAACTTCAAAGCAAACTTTCACTTTCTGGCTAGAGGACTAGAAATAATGGGCCCTGCAGGACAGAAGTGTGTTAGGGGGAGGGCCAAGAGGGATCTCATTGGATTTTACTCTATTTACTTGTTTAGGCTGGTCCTAAGACAAATCCTTGTCATGAATTGTACTCCTGCAGCTTCTTAGGCACCAAAAACTCTCAGACAGAAAATCCTTCTCCCTGATTAGAAGAACTGGGTAAAAGGCTCCTTGTGGTCTAAAGACTGTGGCGGGTAGGCGTTTCTATTATTTATTTTTCTCACTGCTTCATTCTCAAGGTGCACCCAGTTGTGAAAAAATGTGTGACAGCACAAAGAAGGTAAAACCGTGGCTTTCTGTCTAGTACACTGGGAAAATGGGACCCTGGGCATAAGGAAGCAGAGGAAATCATGGAGAAGTCAGGGCTTAGGAAAGGTGTTCCTTAAAGTTGTGCATGAAATCCCGAGCTCACTCTCAGGCTGCACATGTAAGGCACTAACCCAAAGCTTCACAACAAAACTTTGCGTCTAAGCTACAGTGTAGATCACTTTCCAGGTACCAACCTGTCCCCTGGACGGTGCACCTTTGAGGAAGACTCTAACAGCCCAGCAAAGGTCAAGAAAACTAAGCTGGCATTGGTACTGTAGCCCACAGAAGCTATGCTGGGACTTGTGGTCTAAACCTAGCTATGTTGATTGCTTGCTTAAAAACAATAATCAAGATTCTTTAGAGACTCTTAACAGGATCCAGAGTCTCAGAACCTAATATTCAAAGTGTCCAAGATGCAATTAAAATGAATCAACTTACAAAGAACAAAGAACTAGGAAACTCAACAACTCTAAAAATAAAAGACAATTAGTGGACACCAATACCAAGCTGACCCAGGTGTTGAACTACTCAGACAAAGCCTTAAAAGTAGTTATTTTACCATGCTTTATGAAGTAAGAGCAAACACTATTGAAACAAATGGAAACATAGGAGTTTTCAGTAAAGAAAACAGAAGCTATTAAAAAAATAGAAATTTTATAGCTGAAAAATACAATAACAGATATTTTAAAATTTACTGGAGAGATTAGTAACATTGTGGAGAGAGAGTCAGTGAACTTGAAGCCAGATCAAGGGTTAGATTGTCCGTTTTTGTTTTGTTTTTTTCTGCAAAGGGAAAGGTGGTAAATGTTTTATACCTTGCTGGTCAGACAGTCGCTGTTGCACCTCTTCAGCTCTGCAGTTGTAGCATGAAAATTGCCACAGACAATATGTAAATGATTTAGCATGGCTATGTCCCAATAATTTTTATTTGCCAAATCAGGCAGCTGGATTTGTCTGGTGGACAGCAGTTTTCTGACTACTGAGCTAGATCAATAAGTTTTTTAATTTGAAAAACACAGAGAAAGTGATTTAAGAAAAGAACAGCTCAGGGACCAGTGGAAAAATATTAAAAGATTTTACATTTATGTCATTGAAGTCCCAAAGGAAAGAAAAAGAGATTAGTAGCAAGAAAATATTTGAAGTCATAATGGCTGAAAACTTCCCAGATTTGTTTATGGAAAAGCATGAATTTATGGATTCAAGACGCTTCATGAATTTTATACAAGCAAAACTCAAGGTAAAGCATACCCAGATACATTATAATCAAACCAAAGGTATTGGAAAACATCCTGAAAATAACCAGGGTAAGTTGGGTAACAATATCTGCATGTACCTAATCAGAAACCACGCAGACTAAAAGATAGTGGAACATTTTTAAAGGGCTGTGAGAAAAGAACTGTCAAATTTCACATTTGATAGCCAGTGAAAACATCCTTAAGGAACAAAGGTGAAATTAAGGTATTGTCAAATAGAGGAAAAATAACAGAATGTGTTATTAATAGGCTTCTCTAAAACAGTTGCTAAGTAAATTCTTTGGGTAGAAAGAAAATGATAACAAAGAGAAACTTGGAACTTCATGAATGAAGAAAGAAGGTAAGAAAAGACACAAATTACCAACATCAGGGAGAAAAGATGACTCTCACTACAGAACCACAAACATTAAAAGGATAGTAGGAAATACTATGAACAGTTCCATACCCATAACTTAGATGAAATAGATCAATTCCTTGAAAGACACAAACTATCAAAACTCCCTCGTGAAAAGAACATGACATACACAGACCCATATCTATTAAATAAATGAGTTTATAGGTTAAAACCTTCAACCATAGAAAAGTTTGGGCCCTGGTGATTTTCAAGGCAAAATATACCAAACATTAAAGGAAGAAATAACATCAATTATACACAATCTTTTTCAGAAAGCAGAGGAATCCCCAACTTGTTATGTGACCAGTGTTATCATCATACTGAAACCAGACACAGTAAAAGAAAATAAAAAAAGTTAGATAAAAAAGTAGCAAATCAAATTTGTTTATATATGATATGATATGATATGATATAAAAAGAATAATAGTTTGTAACTAAGTGGGCTTAATCCAAGGAATGGAAGAATGGTTCATCTTTTTATTTCAGTCCTCACCTAAGGATATGCTTAGTGATTTTAGAGAGCAAGGAAGTGAGGGAGAAGGAGAGAAACATCGATGTGGGAGAGAAGCATCAATCAACTGCCTCTTGTACACACCTCAACCAGGGACTAAACCCGTGACATAGGCATGTGCCCTGACTGGGAATCAAACCAGTGAACTTTTGGTTTACGGGACAGTGCTTCACTCAGCTGAGCCACACTGGCCAGAGCAAGAGTGCTTCATCTTTAAAAAAACCAAAGAATATAATCTACCATATTAATAGACTAAATAAAAAGTGACAATAATAGATGCAGAAAAAGTATAGGAAAATAGATGCAAAAAAAGGAAATCCAATCCAGAGGGACTCTGAGCAACCTAGAAATAAAAGGGAACTTCCTTAATTTGATAAAGAACATCTACAAAAATCCAGAGTTATATATCTCTACATAAATAAATTTCGAGATACGTTGAGTGGGAAAGAAAATTGCATGGGGGTATTTATAGTATGATATCATTTAATATAAAGTTTTGTTACAGAGAAACTATTATGTATTGCTTATAGATAAAGTATAAATGCTTGCAAGAAAATAGACATTAAGAATCAGAACAGTGGCCACATCTGGGGAGGAAGAGAAGGGGATAGGACTAAAGATTGGCTCACACGGTACCTCGGTTTTACTGTAATGCTTGAAGTTTTTTAAAAATCTGAATCAAACATGGCAAATTGCTAAGATTTGAAGAGCAGAATGGAAGAAACACGACAATTCATTATATTACATTCTATACTTTCCTGCATGATGAATATCTTACAATTTTTTAAAAATGCAATAACATGATCAACAAAAGAAAAAGGCAAACAAAATATAACCAGAGTCATTGAAATTAAGAGCAATCTAACAATAGTCAAAGGTGAGTGGGGAGGGGACGGTGGGGGGAAGGGTTTTCAGGAACTACTATAAAGGACACATGGGGAAAACCAAGGGGGAGGGTGGAAGCAAGGGAGGGAGGTGGGAATGGCTAGGGTGGGGTGGGGGGAATGCAGACAACAGTAATTGAACAACAATAAAGTCATAAAAAAATGCAGTAAAATGCTGCAATAAAAGGCCCTCGGACGCCCTCAGGATCTTATGGAAATAGAAAAGCCTTGGGAAGAAGGGAAGAAGGTTGGGTCTTGGAGGACTCCTGCGGATGATGCTAATAATTCTTGAACACTCGCCATGTGCCAAGCAACGTGCTAAAGTACATTAACTTCTAGAAGTAGTAACTTATTTCACACCGCATCTTCAGGAGGTGGTCACAACTATCTTCATTTACAGAAGAAGCCACGGAAACTAGAGAGGTGAAACAATGTAATAACACTTGGTCTGAATCAGGAAGCTAGTAAATGGGATGCTGGGAGTGGAAGCAGGCAGTCTGGTCCCCAATCCTCAGCTGGTCCCCCCCGGGAACAGCCCACTGCACTGCTGAGCAGGGTGGTGAGCTGAGCCAATCTCCACTTTAATCCTTCTGCTTTTATACGGAGACTCAGACTTAGGTGCGCGGCCAGGGAAAGGGAGAGCGTCAACTATAACTGTCTAAGCCCTTTTCTCGTTTCTTACTGAATTTTTCTATATCCTTAATACAAACCCTTATTTTCTATAGTTAGCAACTGCTTTCCCCACCCACGCTTCATTGCTTCTCTTTGTTTATGGTAGCTCTTGCAGGAAAGTTTCTAATTTCCTCTGGGAAACGGGACCTGAATTAGGGGTGAGAGTGAAGAGGAGACAAGTTTAAGAGAGGTCATGAAGGCAGTAGAAATGTCAGAATTTGGTAAAGCTTCCTACTTCCTCATCACTTGGAGAGCAGGCCCGCCAGCCTGTGGGGGGCACCTAATTCTCTCTGTCCTGCGCGTTTCTAAACTCCCCCCAAGGCCAGCTCACCCTTGGCCTGGCATCCCCCGTGGCACCTAGCCGAGGGCCTGCCGGGCTGGCGCCCTGGACGCCCAGCAGCTGAGGGCTGGTCCCTGTTTGAGCTGCAACCTGCACTCCTGGGGCAAGGGAAGGAGAAAAGTCTGGGCAGTGGAGTGAAGTTCTGGTAAAGCCAAGTTTATTCAGTTGAATAAACTTTATCATATGTGTTTTTTTCCAGAGGGTATGTGGTTAAATTTTTTTCCTATACAAGAATAGTGACATTAGATGGTAAATTAATTGCTTTCCAATGTTTTTTTTTTTTCTTTTTGCCAAATAAAAAGCTGGCAACACTCTGTCAGTGCCTCAAAGTTATTTTTATGTCCTTCTGCTCAGTTAAATCAAAATTTAAAAAATTCTGAGAAAAACTGTCACAGAGAAAAGAGCATTGGCTTTTGAGTCTCAAAGACTTGTGGGCTCAGTCTGTAACCAGGAGGCAGGTCACTGAACTTCGGTGAATCTTGCTTTCTTCACTACAGTGAGATGCTCATTTATATTCATCTTCAGGAGACTCTGAGGATTAAATGAGATGGTATCCGTGAGGGTTTCGGTACAGGTGTAGCTCTCCCCTCCGGGTAGCAGCTACTGGACTTCATTTGTGTGTTCTGAGAACCATGCAGCTTAGACCTGGGGCATGGGAGCTGCCCACAACTTGTCTATTAAAAATCACAATGAGATGCCACCTCATATTCATTAGGATAGTTTTTTTTTTAAGTCCAAAACAGAAAATAAGTGTTGGTGAGGATGTGGAGAATTTGGAATCTTTATGCATCGCAAAGTAGTCTAGACACTGGAAGACATCAAGAAACTAAATAAAAAGTTACCATGTGATCCAGGAATTCCACTTGTGGGTATATGCACCCCCCGCAAAAAAAATAAAGGCAGGGTATTGAACAGATATTTGTGCACCCACCTTTACAGCAGCATTATCTGCGCTAGTGAAAAGGTGGAAGTAACTCATGTCAATCAGAAGGTAATGGATAAACAAAATGTGGTGTGTACATATGCATGAAATAATGCGCAGCCTTAAAAAGAAAGGAAATTATGACACAGGCTACAACATGATGAATCTTGAGGATGTTACGCTAAGCAAAATAAACCAGCCACAAAAGGACGACTGTGGTAGAATCCACTTACGTGAGGTCCCTGTAGTAGTCAAACGTGCAGAGACAGAAAGTAGAATGGTGGTCACCCCAGGCTGGGGGCTGTGGGGCGCGGGACGGGGAGTTCCTGTTTCATGGGCACAGAGTTTCGGATTTACACGATGAAAAGACTTATGTAGATGGTTAGTGATAATGGTTGCACAACAATGTAAGTATATGAGCTTGATGCCACTGAACTGTACGCATGAAATGGTTAAGATGGCAAATTTTGCATGCTTTTGAACCATAATTAAAATAAAAATTTTAAGCTTTAAAATTGCCTGTCAGGTGAAGGAACTAATGAAGGAATAAGGAGAAGGACCGATCCGCAAGGATGCCTGAAGCAAGAGCCTTTCAAGCAAGGAACTAGCCATTGTGTTCACTGTGGAGCAACAGCGAGGAGGCTGGCCTGCCTGCCTGCCTGCCTGTGTGGGGTGATTGAGGGGAGAGTAGAGGGAATGAGGGCTGGGCGGGGAGCAGGTACAGCCAGGAAGCAGACCATGTGGGCCTTGTAGGCCCTTGCATTTTATTTTAACTGAATATGATGGGAAGCCATGCAGGGAACATAATTGAGGAACTGGAAGGAGGGAGGGAGTCCTGGAAGCCTAGCAGAGGGTCGGTGCCACCGTGGGCCTGCGGCAGGGCCTCTGTGTCCCTCCTCCACCAGCACACACCTGCTCCCGGGACTGAGTGACCCGGGGAGCACGCAGGCATTCTGGGAACTCAGGGCATTCCCTGATCAGACCCCTCCACCTTGACCTTCCCGATGGTGATTTTGCCTGGGCAAGGGGAAGCCTGTGTCTTCCCAGGGACTCCTGGGGCTCTGACGTGAATGCATGCAGATCAGTGCTCTTGGTGTCTGATGGGGGGGAGGAAGTGAGAGGGTGGAGAAGCTATTTCTTTTATCGCACAATTAGATTAGCAAGTGGCTGGTTGCTCTGGGAAGGGACCTACCCAAAATGGGCCTGCAGGAAAGTTGCCTTGCTGGGTGGCCCGGTTTTGCTCTGAAGGGGTTTGCATTTTCTGGATCTGACTTCTTTAGCTGTTCATAGTCTTTTGAGAAAAGACTATAGTGTGTTTCACATGAAAGCCCAAACCAGATTCCAACAACTTATGAGTCCTCATATTACTCATGTGTTCACTCATTCATTTATTCACTCATTGATTTTTTATCGAGTACCTACTATATGCCAAGCACTATTCTAGGCATTGGAATGCAAAGACCCTATTATTGAGTTGCACAAAGAATCAATGTAGGAGTCAGACAAGTAAATTTTGGATTATACTGTGTATATTAAGTATTATGATACTTAATTAAATTATACCAGTAATTAAAAATAAATTGCCTAATATTTATTAAGTGCTTACTATATGCCAGGTACTTTTCTAAGTGTTTTTCATACAGTGACTTGTTTAATCCTTAGGAGAACCGTACGAAGTAGGTACGGTCCTAACTCATTTTACAGATGTTGATGCTGAGGCACAGAAAGGTGAAGCAACAAGGGCACAGCGCAGCGAGGAAGGGTTGCAGCCACGAACAGCAAGCTGGGCAATCTGGCTCAGAGCCACCCTCATGACGCTCTGCGGCCTCTACGAGAACTCAGAGGAGGATGGGCACATTGCCTAGAGGAGGCGATACGTGTCCGAGTGTTGGAGGATGACAAGAGCTTGGCCACGCAGGGAAGACAGGGCCAGAGAATGGGTGAGGACTTCCACCCATCAGAAGTTTCAAATGGAACTGTAAGTGCAATGCAGAGAAGTGTGCCAGGGCTTATATGTTCTGGAAAGTGCTGGGAGGATAGAGGCAGATGAGCAGGAGGGTAGAGTCTGGGACAGGGTCCCAGGGAATGGGGGTAGGGGACTGCTTTCTGTAGACACTGGGGAACAGATATAGGGCCTTCAGGCCTGAAATGATGTGACTACAATCACTACTTGAGGATTTTTGCAGTAGTTTTATTTATGGTTTTGGTTGACTAATAACAGCCAATATGCAAATGATAAGGAATTCCTCTCTGACCAGCCTGATGATTCACTATCTGTACCCTCTTCCCACTGAGATTTATTCTTTGGTCCGCACTGGGCCCTGGGCAGGCTGACTCCTATGCTCCCATCAGGGGGCTCCCTTGCCCCTGTCTTCTGGCTGGGCTTGGCCAGTGACAGGCATCCGCAAGGGACAGGAGGGTAAGAGAAGAGGTTGGGATGGCCACCAGCTCCCTCCCTGCCTCTGTGCCTGGATCTGTCAGGGCCGTGTTCCTCTAAAACTGTGGCTCCTGCCTGCCGCCCTTCTTCCAGGGCCCCACTTCTGACTGGGCTCCAGCAACACCTGCCCTTCCCCTTGACCTTTCAGGTCAGGGGTGGTCACAGCTCCCACTGTTGCCTGTCTCTAGGTCTCTCAGTACTCTTTGTTGGTTCCCTTAGCCTCCCGCTTCCCAATAAATTATTCCTTCACTAAATCCTCTTTGGAATCCCAGCCGAAGAAGCCTTCTTTTTCTTGCTGTTAATGGATCTCATGCTGAGAACTTGAAAACAGCGATCATTTATTGAATATCTACTATGTGCTTGAGATTTAAATGCATTTTTTAAATTTCAGTTTCACTGAGTTCATGAGTTATGTATCATTTATATCAATTTTCTAGATGAGGAAACTGAGGCAGGCAAAGAGATGTTAAGCACCTTGCCCAAGACCATGTAAGCCTCTTGTCTGTGTGTCCTCTAGTCAGACACAAAGTCAAAACTCAATCCCGGTCTCTGGACTCCAAAACTTACCCTCATTTCACTGTTCCATGTCACTGAATAAATCTTTACAGATGTTTAATATGTCAGACTCTGGAAAATCAGAAAGGGCTGTAATTACAAAATCTCTAGGGGCAGTGAGGAAGGGGAGTTCCATGGAGAAAGGAGTGTCTGTTGAGAAGTGGTGGATCTTTACGTGAAAGTTCCAGAATGTAACCATTCCTGCGTTGATGGGAAACTCAGTGGAGAATGACTTACCCAGAACCTCTCTCGCTTCACCATGTGCAGTTCCTCCGCAGGGGAAGCTCTTGGCCTGTGATGGCTTCGCTCATCCCTCCGAGGCCTGTGGCATAAGGGTTTATTTCTACAGAAAGATTTTATTATTTTTTAAAATCACTTGTGGGCTTCTGCACCAAAGCTTAGGAAAAGGCGCATAGTCGTGGTGAGTGGTCAAGGGAAACCACCCTGTTTTCTTGGCAGCGCTGTGGCTGAAACAGCCCTTCTCAAAAGCAATACATGGGGGAAGGAAAGGCGAAACCAAAGGGAGGTTTTAAAATGCTGTGGTTAACGTTTCAATTTTTTTTTTTCTTGCTGATGTCTTGGGGGCTGAAGAAGGCAGAGAGATGGATTCTACAACTGGCCAAAAATGCAGTGCCCCTCGAACCGAGCGTTCCCGGAGCTGCCCTTACATGGCTCTTGCCTTCCCTAACCCCCACCTGCCCCTTGTCCAGGCCCATCTGCAAAGGATGGTGATCATAACACAGCAACGGTGCTGCCTCCACCTTAAATTTCAGTAGCTCGCTCTGTTGCGCAAAACTCATATTTTAACAGAAATGGCTGCCTTTATGCTAAGTGCCTGGCTCCTTCTCCTTATGATTTCATTTCATTTTAACAACAGCTCTTTGGAAACGTTCTCATTATCCTCATTTGACAAATGAGGAAACTGAAGCTCTGGAGATTAAATACCATGCTCTAAATCACATGCCAGAAGGAACCAAGCTGAGATTTAAACCCAGGCTCATTGCACAGCTACTGGTCATGCGCTTGAAGACAGTTCTGGAAATTAGCATGGTCTTCCTATTTTCCAAAGAGGAAACCGAAGCAGAGCAAGATGCTCCAGACCACTGGGTAAGCTGGGGATGAACTTGGACTGAAGGCAAAACTCAGGACACCTCCCAGGCAGCCCCTTGGCCGCAGGCACAGGGCAGTGGCTCCTGGGTACCAGCCATTCAGGTGCAATGAGCACCCCCTTCTGGGCCACATCAACCAATCACAAACTTGCATTTCAGACCCAAACCAGCTCCTACATGTGATCAGATATATCCACAGCCATGCCTTGTGATACCGTCAGTTCTTACATACAGTTTTAAAGAAGAGGCCTCAGACCTCCGTCTACCCCCAAAACAGAGGGGTGGTGGTGTGTGAGTCTGATATAAAATAGTCCAGTCTCTGAGACGGATCTAAATTTACTCGCATTCAAGCCCAAGAGGAAGCAGAGCTAGAGAAGAAGCTCTTGCCTGTAACACCTCTCCACAGACTCTTGCTGTCCTGTGTGCTTGGCACCCTGCACCCTTGATTTACTGCCACCCCCTCTCTGTGTGTCCTCAAGAAGTTACTGAGCCTCTCTGAGGCTTGCTTTCCTCAGAAGACTGATATTGTTTTTCGCAGTCAGTTCATTCCTTCAGAAAATCCGACTGACCGTGAGGACATCCACCCAGGGTTCTAGGCCTACAGAGACATGGGACGGAACTGGTGCTGAAGAACATGGTGGATGCTAAACATTCAGTTTGTTTTAAATTTGGGCAGTTTTAGGTCATTACAAAGAATAGTGCATGTATTTAGAGTTGTAAAATTCTGCTCTTCTTTCACAGAACTTCAGAGTAGATGGGTCCATACCAGCCATCTTATCTTGCAAGCCCCTCCTGGTACAGAGATTTGGGTCTGAGGAAGGGAAGTCCTGGGTTGAGCATCACCAGGGCTTGAGCCCACATATTAGCGCTCTTCTCAATAGGTCCGGCTGCTACTTTGAAGAATTCCCTAATCTGCATACCGGAATAGTATCTGTTAACCCGCAGCATTTTTCTGAGGATAATAATAACAGGAATTTGGGGATGTTTGTACACCGAGGCAGCATGCGCTCAACCAGTTATCACTAGTCCCAGATAAAGTCATTCCTAGATGCTACCTTCAGGGTGTGATGGGGTTCAGAGGCCCCATCACACACTGAAGGAGGTCCTGCTTGAAGACATAATTGAGCTTTGATTTGTTTTCAGTTAGCATATGGCATTTCTTGACATTGTAATTATCCTTTGAAGGTAGACAGTATCTGATTTTGTTTCTCAAAAGTGTTTGTGATCCCTGGTCAGTATGGCTCAGTTGGCTGGAGCATCGTCCCATAACAGAAAGGTTGCGGATTCGATCCCCGGTTCCAGCGCCCATGATCCCTAGTACGCATGTACAGGAGACGACCAATTGATGCTTCCCTCTCACATCGATGTTTCTCTCTCTCTCTAAAAGCAATGAAAAAATGTCCTCAGGTAGAGGATAAAAAAATGTTTGTGAATGGTGAGGTGGTGAGAGATACTGTTCTACCAAGATTCTCAAACTTGCATGCCCCTAGAATTCTGGGTATTACTGCTTTAAAGTGGGAGAGGAGCTCCTGGCCTTTCTCATGGTAGCTGATTTTTGCCAGGTAGGAATGAAAATTTATCCCCTTCACCATGCTGATGGCTATTTGTTTACATTTAGCTTTAAGAATAGGCTTCAGATATTTTTTAACCTTGGTTGAATCCTTTAAAAAATTTATCTGTGAGACTGCTACCAGACGTGGACCACCGGCGTGCAACCTCTGCTGGTTCAGGTTGACGTTGTGCGGTTTCCGTTACTCTGCTTGTTGCAACATGGGCATCTTCTTCTCCAACTCAGCTGGTCACCACAATCCTGTTGCCATTACTTGTGCCTGAGGCCAGGTTGCCAGCCAAGGGTGTCAGAGTGTGGAATGCGCAGTCTCCAGGCAGATGACCTAAGGTTGGATCTCCGCTCTGCCATCTACCAGCTAGCTGAGTAAGGGACGTGATCTCTCTTATCAAGCTTCAGTTTTCTCATTTGTAAACGTCTAATACCCACCACACCTGTGTTGTGAAAGGAGTAAAAGAGGATGGCAGGTATGAAAGACTTAGCCCACAGAAGGGGCTCGAATATGGTAGCTCCTTTCTCTTCTTAGCTAATGTTCAAAACTCATTGCAGACTATAACTATTCCAGAAAGGCTTTTATGACTTCTCCTGTTTATAGGACATCTGTCAATACCTGGTAATGACAATTCTTGGCATTACAAGGTAAGTTTTTATATGTACATGATGCCGTGCTTTGGTTTGGTCATCAATGCCCCCAAACACTTCTTTTGTCCTTTTCATGACTTTGATTCCTTGCCCTTTGACTCTGACTAGGCACTGCCGCGTGTCATGCTTTCTCATAACAACTGCATAAGGACAAGAGCCCCATGGACTGGATACTCTAATGGGACAGCTGGCACACAAAGTTGGAAGACTGGAAAGGACAAGGTAAATATGCAGTGTTTATGGTCACCAAGGAGACCAGGCAAGAGAGTTTGGATGATCAAACTCAACCCCACTTCCACTCCCGGAAAAATAATGCAAAGTGCAAATTTTCAGGGGATAAGGAAGCAAGGTGGGCTGGAAGATGCCCCCCAAAGATATCAGGTCCTGATCCCCAGAAGCTGTGACAACTCCTGACATGGAGAAAGATGTATTTAAGGTAAGGATCTTGCATTGGAGAGATCATCTTGGATAATTCTGGCGGGCACTAAATGGAGTCCCAAGTATCATTATAGGGAGAGAGGCAGAAGGAGATTTGACAGAGGCAAAAAAGAAGAAAAAGGAGGCCGTGTGTGGAAGGAAACAGGGAAGGAGATCTGACCACAACGGACGAGAAGAGGCCGTGTGTTGGAAGAAGAGGGGAGCAGAATCAGAGAGAGAAGCTGCTGCACTATTGGCCCTGAAGATTAGGAAGCAGTCATAAGCCAAGGAATATGGGCAGGCAGCTGCAGATGCTGGAAAAGGCAAGAAAAGGGATTCTCTCTTCAAACCTCTGGAGGGAGCATGATGCTGCCAACACCTTGATTTCAGCCAGTGATACTGATTTCCAGCTTCTGGCCTGGAGGACTATAAGAGACTTGGTGCGTGTTGTTTTAAGCCACCAAATTTGTAGCAATTTGTTATAGCAGCAGTAGGAAACATGCAGCAAGTGGGAGAAAGAAGGAGCAGAAATGAAGTAAAAAGGATGAGGTGTGGAACTAATGGGGAGGGCTTGAAATAGCCCTTCAGAACATGTCAGAAGACTCGCGTGCCCATCCAGTTATTTTCGTCATCTGGCTCTTCCGGCTTAGGCACACCACTTCAGCTCTTTGAGCCAGATTTCCTTGTCTGGAAAATGGGACAACAACCTACCTGTCACATGCAGATGCTCATAAAGGGCAGCTGCTATTATCTTAATGTTAAAGGACGATAAAATTCCGTGGCTGGGCGGTGGGGTAGGTTCCAACTCTGCTGTCATGGAGCACAAGAGCTGGACCGATGCGAAGTGTTGACGAAGCTGCACAGGAGCCCCCTTTGCTCATATTCCAGGGAAACAAAGGGAAATTTCTATTGACGTTATGTTTTGTCCCCATACTTCCGTTTAGGCCTTTGGCCCTTGCCCATACCCAATGTTAGTTAAGATGGCATCAGACAGTGCAAATTATACATTTAGTCATTTTAAGGCATAAGAAATATACTTTGTCTTTAGGTAGTATCCTTGGTACCCTGCCGAGATGGCCAAGACCCTGAGACCCTACATCAGAGCCGGTCTTTGACCCACCACCGCCGCCCAGCTCGCTGACACCCCGAGGTCGTTCTTCCACTCACTGCTAGGGTCCTGAGGGAAGCTCTTTCCCTGCCGCTGGTGCAGTCACTTCCTCCGTAAAGTAGGGCTAACACCTTCCTGAAAAGCCACGTTTGCAGGGTGGTTGAAATCGCATGTGTAAAGTGCCTGGTCAGGGCATAGTAAGGGCTCAATAATTGGTCTCTCCTTAAGTGGTGTTATTATTTGTTATTATCGTTACCTAGCTCTTAACTGAGCTAATTACCTTGAGTAAAATTTAGTCTCCTGTATTCTTTAACCAGCTGCCTACATCTCCTATAAGCAGGAACCCTGTGTCATCAGAACAGGAGAGCTTAGTAAGGAAGAGGGATGAAGTTAGAGACAGGCCTAAGTTTGCACCCCATTCACAGCACTGGCTGTGTGATATTGGGCCAGTCATGAACTTTCTGACCCTCACTTTTCTCCTGTATAATATGAAATGATGGTGGTATTTTTCTCGCAGAATTCTTATGAGGGTTATACAGGACAAGGCATTTAAAGAGCTCAGCATAGCTGGCATATAGCAGGCACTTAATATTCAATAAATTAAATCCCTTCGATTTAATTTCCATTTTAAAACAGGAAAACACAGATCTGAGGGTCTGAGGCAATGAATGTTATCAGGCTGTTGATGGAATGTGAGAACCGCAGGCGGCAAACACCTGGCATTTGAGTCACTTGAAAAGGCCTAGGTTTCTCTCTCCCAGAAACCTGAGGTGTTAGCCTAGAGAAAAATCCCTTCGCCAGGAAGCTGTAAAGCTGTGACCTTTCACAGGCAAATTTACCCCAAACCTGGGTGGGAAGAGGCCTGGGAGCCCCCCTTCCTAGGAGCCCAGAGCGGCGGGAATTTCCTCGTGGCCTTCCTGGGCCGGCCCTGGCTGCGCCTGACTGAGCCCCGTGGTTTCTGTCGTCGCTGAAACTGCTGTGGAAAGTTCAGCTTGAGAAGAAGAGGGAACTGTGGTGTTTTGATTATTTCTCCCTTTCTTTTTGAACATCAAACATCCTTAGAGTTGATTTCAGAAATCTTAACCCAAACCACATGCTTTTCTGATGGGGGACCCGCTCTGTGGGGTGTGCAGGGCATTTTGACTTCGTGAAGACAGTGACACTGGGCAGGAGCCAGGTCTCTTCAGAAATCCAGCCGCACAGGTTCACACGCCCCCAGGGACTGCTGGAATGCTGCTTTGTTTTGGCCTTTGGATTTATGGTCCAACCCTCCTTCCCCACCCCCTGGAACTTGATTTATTATCGTGCAGACCCAGTGGCTTTCCTCCAACTTTATTTCTTTCTTCAGAAGTAAACAAGGATTTTACAGTTCCATAGCCTCCCCAAAGTTTGTTTGTTCTTCCCTCCGTACAGTGCAGGCCATGTTTGTTCCCTGGGAAAGTCTCTTCTCTAATTATTTTCACATTTCAACAGCTTTTGTTTCTTCTTCCTTCTCGGAGGTTTATAAAAAGGCTGATGGTGGATTTGCGTCGGGCTCAATTGCACCCATAAACATTTTCCCCTTGGCACCCACGAGCCACGGAGACCAGGGCCACGTTGCCTTTTCGTATTGTGTAACATGTCAGAAGGCAAGTCGAACATCCTGAAGTGCTTCTTTGGATGGCTGGTGGGGGCGTGGGGGGGAGGTATGGAAACTGGTAAAACAAGGAAACTCTGCTAATCTTGTACAAGGTGTGCTGGACAACACCGTGTATGCAAGACTCAGCTGAGAAGAAAAGGCTGCCTCGATGACTGGATTTTCATTATACCCCAGCAAAATCTTGGATTATGGGACAGGTACTGGCCTGTTCTAGCCGAAAGGTGTAAATCTAATCCTGATGTTTGCGTATTCAGTCTGAAGAATGGAGAATTGTTTTTCTAACAATATGAGTTGTTGGTTCTAGGTGAAATTGAGGCTCAAAAGGATGGTGTATTTTTTGTTTCTCTCATCCTAGGCGGCCTTCAGTGTCTTGCTTTTTCAGTGCAAACTCTCATGTTCGTTCACCCCCAATAACATTACTGCCTATGGCCTCGAAGTCTCAGATTCCCGTGTTCGGTCAGCTGTTGTTACGACAAGGACCGCAAACCCAGCGGTATGAAATGGAACCTATGGTCATTCCCTCAATTGCACTCCCCTCAAATCCTCCACCTCAGGGCGGGGTACTGCCATCCACTAAGGTGACTTGCAGGCAGCTTGGAGTCATTCAGCGTTCTCTCTCTCTCATCAGATCAGGCCTTGAGTTCTGTGCATTCTACGTGCTCAAAGCCTCTTGCGTTAGCTCACGTCTCTCCTTTCCCACAGTCACTTGCCTCACTCAGACTTTTATTGCCTCACACCTAAACCACTTGTTGGTGTCCCCTCAAAAGCGTATGTTGAAAGCCTAACACACAATGCAAAGATACTAGGAAGAAGAACGCTCATGAATGGGATTAGCACCTTTATAGAAAGGGCTCCAGAGAGCTCCTTAGCACCTCCCACCATCTGAAGACGCAGTGAGAAGTCTGCAGTCTGCCACCTGGAGGGCCTGCACCAGAACCTTGTCATGTTGCTACCTTGATCTTGGATTTCCAGCCTCTAGCAGCATGAGAAATAAATTTTGTTGTTTATCAGCTACCCTATCTGTGGTGTGTTTTTTTATAGTAGCTCAAATGGACTAAGATAGTCTGCCTGAAAATCTCACTCCCCCACCTCCGTTATGAGGATCACCTCCTGAACTATAAGAGTTTTCAGACCGTAGGATCGTTCATTACTTCCCTGCTTAGAGATCACTTATGTCCCTCTTGCCCCATCGCCCATGCAGGCTGGCCCAGGCCCTGGAGCGTGGCATTCAGTGCTCTACGTGAGCCAGTTTCAGCCTTCTCTCAGACTTGTTCTGCCGCTCCATGTCCACACACACCCACCCAGCCCGTGGCTGACAGTCCCACCCCCCCCAGTACCTGCCATGTTCTTCCATGCTTCAAGCTGCTCCTTGATGTGGAGTGCTCTTCTGTCCCTTCCCTAGCTGGCAAAAATCCATGTAACCCTGATGGCCCAAATCAAAACTTAGCTCCCTACGTAACTATGTAAGTTTTCCAAATTCCCCTAAGTAGTATCTTTTGCTCTTTCTGTGTGTCCAAGCAGCTTATACCCATCTTTACACTACACTTTTGCCTTGGCCTGTTCTCACCCAAAGTAAGGAGTACAGGATTCGAGTCCTTCTTGTCTTGGTCTCCCTTCTGTGTAGCAAAGTCAGGCCTATGGGAGGGACTATGGACTGAGCTGTGTTCTACTCACTCAAATTGATATGCTGAAGCCCTAGCCCCACACTGTGATGGTACTGAAGATGGGGCCATTGGAACGAAATGAAGTTTAAATGAGGCCATAATGATGGGGCCCTCGTGAAAGGATTAGTACGCTTATAAGAGAAGACACAAGAAAGCTTCCTCGCTCTCTTTTTTCCCCAACAGGTGAGGACATAGGGAGAAGACAGCTGTCTACAAGCCAGGGAGAGAGCCCTCACTGGGGAACCAAATCAGCCAGCACTTCGATCTTACACTTCTAGATATCAGAGCTGTGAGAAATAATTCCTGCAGTTTAAGCCACTCGGTCTGCGGTATTCTGTCCTGGCAGCCCAAGCTGCCTAAGACAGGAAACGTCACCGAGTCCATGTCCAAGGAGACCTCCCCTCGCCCCACACCCCGGGATGTGCCTCTGGTGAGCAGGGTGGAAACATGGCTGTCATCCTGGTTTGGATGACTGTTCACAATGCTTTGATCCAAGTCTAGGGGAGACTGAAACTCTGACTGGCCTGGGCCAGAGGCTGATGTCACAGGCTGCAGTGAGTCCCCTTCGGAGTCCCCTTCGGAGTCCTCCTTTCAAGATGAAGGGGAAGCAGTCTTGGACCTCACCTAACTTCAGGTTCCAGGCACTGCCTGTAACCTCCCGCTGCCGTGGCCTCTACCGTCTTGGTCCCCGCCCCCCAGGTTCCAAGCTTGAGTTTAGGAATCGAACTGGGGGCCATCTCACTGAGGGTCCTTCCTCCCTCAACTCTGGTACTTCCCTCACCCAGCTGCTGTTGCACATGAGGAAGTCCCGGCATGCCTCAAGGATGATCTTCCTTTTGCCTATTGGCGCATTTTATGCAGGAATAAGGCAGCAAAGAGGCTCTGAGGCTGGGGGTAGTGTCCCCTCCGCTAAGACTTGAATAAGACAGGAAAGGCTCTAGATCCGAGAGGCCTAAACTAGAGAGCTTTACTCACCCATTCAATTCACTTTTCAGAAAACCTACTACGTTCCAGGGATTAGAGCTAGGTGATGAAGATACAGAGATGAACTTAAACAGTATTCTTGTTTTAGAAGAAATCTTAACTCAGTATGGGACGTTCCCCTCTGGGGTCTGCCTGGTCTCAGCCCCACCCTGAAAACCAGGAAATCTCTGGTGCTCAAAGTCAGGGTACACCTACAGGATGCGTAGGGCTGGGCTGGGACAGGGAAAAGAGACAGCTAAAGGTCAGTCCAAAGGAAACCTTGCCATTATCCAGGGTCTTTACCCCCTCTGGTTCTCCATTCCCTTCTCTTTAAAATAGGGATTCTCATCCTTCTTGGTTATGAGCACTGGCTACGTGGAGCCCTAGGTCAAGGCCAGGGAGGCAGACATTCACTCAATGTAATGTCTGTCATCCTATAGGTGCTCAATAAATATTGGTTGAATAAGTGAGAATAAATGAATGGTTCTGCTCCAGCCTTAGAGGCGAAGACAGTTTCTAGAGTGCCTGCTGTACTTTACCTGTACCACAACATGGCGTATGCAACCCCAGCAAACAGGACCAGGTACCGTGAGCCGAGGCTGCATGTGGGGCAGGTGCTTTGCTTTTCGTCTCTGCTGAGCGCACGTGGTTTCTGTTCAGGGAGGCTGGGGAGAGAGAGCTCAGAGAAGTGCTTAGGAAGTGTTGGACCATGTACTCTTTTATTAATATTATTGAAGTATAATTGACATACAATATTCTGTTAGTTTTAAGTGTGCATGTAAATGTTGGTTTTATAGATATTTACAAGTGTTATATTTTCTTGTCAGATTCACCTCATTACTTATTCCGTAATCCCCATCTTTGCCTTTTATTACAATCTTTGTTTTAAAGTCTATTTTGTCTGGCGTAGGTACAGCGACCTCAGCTTTCTGTTGGTATTTACGTGCGTGAAACATTATTTTCCATTCTTCACTTTCAGTCCGTGTGTGTTCTTACACCTGATGGGAGTCACTTGTAGGGAGCATATAAATGGGTCTTATTTATCCATTTAGCCACTGTAAGTCTTTTGATGGGAGAATTTCATTCATTTACATTTAAAGTAATTATTAATAGGCATGTATTTATTGCCACGTTGTGAATTGTTTTCTGGATCTTTTGGAATTTCACTTTTCCTTTTTTCTTTTCTTGCTTTTCTCCCTTGTGGTTTGATGACTTTCTGTAATGTTGCTTAGATTCCCTTCTCGTTATCTTTTGGGTATCATAGGTTGTTTTTTTATCAGTGCAGAGATCTTTTATTTATCACGCCATGAATTCATAGGGAATGCGTTCCAGCCGCTCGGGCTCCTTTCCATTGGTTCTCGCGAAGTGTGCTTCTCTGGGTGGAGCAGGCTGACGCCTCAGCAGAACCCAGGTACCTTTCTCTTTGGTTTCCTTCTGTTCTGATCACTTTCCTTCACACATTTCAGGAAACACTCTCGGCTATTCGAGTGCTTAATATGCTCAATCAGTGCATCAGTTCTCTTGGCAAGAATCTTGCCCCGAACTTGCTTATTCACAACAATGTCTGCTGCCCGCCGGTCAACACTGCAGACTCTTCTAGCTTTGCCATGGGAACAATCATGGGGCATCCTCTCTGAGTGTCGACAATGTCTCCTTTCCTGTAGATTTGCATGTATGTGGCCAAAGGAACAGCTTCATGTTTCCCGAGAGGCTTAGAGAACATACAGTGGGTACCTCTCCTCTTTTCCCTTGTGTTAGTCATTTTGAAAAATTACTGGAAGATGGCAGTTTCAGCTGAAAAACTGGATATTGCGGGTTTTGCTTTGTGGTTAGCTTGAGACTTACGTATGTGTGTGTGTGTGTGTATGTGTGTGTGTGTATATCACAATCTCTTTTTAAATATAGAGCACATTACGTTGTAATGCATCCTGAAACTCTGCACCTTAACTCCCCCTCCCACATTTTATATTTTTGATATCATGTATTGCAACAATCTTTTTATTTTGTATATCCCTTAACTAATTACTGTAGTTACAATTATTTATATTTGTCTTTTAACCTTCATACTAGCTTTATACGTGATTAATCTACTTGATTTACTATACCTTTGCCTTTACCAGTGAGCTGTTTACTTTTATATTTTTTTCTAGTTATTAGTTAGTGCCTTTTCAGCTTAAAGATACACTCAACGTTTAATATTTCTTATAAGGCAGGTTTAGTGGTGATGAACTTCCTTTAGATTTTGCTTATCTGCAAGACTATCTCGACTTCAGTTCTGAATGACAACCACATAAATAGAGTATTTCTGGTTGAAAGTTTTTTCCTTTCAGCACTTTGAGTATTCTTATGCCATTCTGTGCTGGCCTACAAGGCTTCTGCTGAGAAATCTGCTGATAGTTTTATGGGGATTCCCTTGATGTAACAAATTATTTTTCTCTTGCTGCTTTTAAGGCTCTATTTTTAACTTTTGACATTTTAATTGTAATGTGTCTCAATGTGTGTCTCTTTGGGTTCATTTTGCTTGGATCTCTGTGGGCTTCCTGGAGCTGAACGTCTGTGTCTTAGCCAGTTAGGAAAACTGTCAGTAGTTGTTCTTCAAATAAGTTCTCTGAACTATCTCTCTCTCTTCTCCTTCTAGAATCCCTAAAATACAAATGTTATTCTGCTTAATGTTATCCTGTAGGTCCATTAAGCTATCTTTACTTTTTGAACTTCCTTTTGTCTTTTTTCCTGCTGTATGTGGGCAAATTCCAGGGCCTTATTTTCCAGATCACCAATTTTCTCTTCTGCTTTATCTAGTCTGCTGTTGACCCTGAATGTATTTTTTAGTTCAGTTATTGTATGTTTTTACTCTATGACTCTTGTTTGGTACTTTCTTATATTTTTTATTTCTTTGTTAAAGTTCTCACTGTGTTATGCATTCTTCTTCCTAGTTCAGTGAGCATCTTTGTGACACCTACTATGAACTTTTTATCAGGTAGGTTACTTAACTCCGTTTCATTAAGGTACTTTTCTGGGGTTTAGCTTGTTTTTTCTCATTTGAAATGTATTACTTTTACTTTCATTTTGTTGGACTCTGTGTTTGCTTCTATGTATTAGGCGAAACAGCCATCTCTCCCAGTCTTGAAGGAGTAGCTCTGTGTAGCAAATGGACCTTATAATTTAAGCTTTCCCTAATTCTTGGTTGTCTCCAAAGTGTTTCTTCAATTACTTTAGATTCGTAGGGCCTAGAAACACAACCCCCCCAGCCACCAAAGCCTGGCGCTGAAGGCATGTGCCCTGCGAGGCCGTGTGTGCCTGCTGGCTTTAGTGGGACTGCAGGAGCAGGTGAGGCTCTGCTGGCTGACCACTGCCTCTGAGAGGGCTGCTTTGGGGAGCGGCACGGTGGGGGCTGCTCCTGGGAGCTGGGCCATACATTCTTGAACCCTGTCTCCAGACTCACTGGAGGAAGTGGAGCTTCCAATGAGGGTCTCCTCTCATCTTAGCCTCCTTCTTTCTGAGCATATCAGGGAGACACATGGAGATTATATTGTATGTCCTGAAGAACATTGTTCTCCCTCAGGATCTTGGTGTGCCTCTGATGGGCTTCTCTAGCTGTTATGATCTCTTTTCTCTCTGTCCATCCCGACTCTGGTTGGAGATGGTTCTCTCTCTCTCTCTCCTCTGTTTTTTACAAAATGAAGTAACTTTAGGATTGACTGGGTTTGCTGTTAACCTGGAAGTTCCATGATCATATACCCCTTCAGGGCAGAGATCCATATCTGTTTGTTCACCATGGGGTAACTGACAGCTAGTATAGTGACTATGCACAGTAGGATCCCCCAAATATTGTTGATTAAACAGATGAAGAAAGCACATTTGCTTGGGAAGGCTGAGAAGGGTCAGGACAGGGGCTGTAAACCCTAAACAAGGAAGCTGGACAGTCTGGATCTGGCTTCAGTCTAAGCTTTAAGGGAAAAGGCAGAAAAACATTGTTTGAGATTTTTATGTAGTTTTCTACATGAGAAATCTGGCAGATTCTGAGACAAATCACTTAAGGGTAAAGAGGCCATGTCTAGAAACATCCCTGTGTTTTATCTCATACAATCATGAGGATCTGGGAGCAAAAAGCCCTGCCAAAGTCTGATGCTACAGGAGCATCTCATGTAGAGTCCTTGCTCTCAAAGAGCTGACTAACAGTCACCACATAAAAATCTTCATTGCAGTAGGGGTTCCCATCCCCGTCCCGTCTCAGGATGGCTGTGTGAACCTGCACAAGCTGCTTGCTCCTAAAGTGAAGGGTGTGAACCAGATGATGCCCAAGGGCTCTGCGAGGCTGGAGCCTCTGCTGTTCTTGCATTTGTAAAATTAGGTAAGGGATGGCCTGGGCATTTGAGCAGAATGCCCAGCCAGAAGCTGTTACACTCACAGGAAAAGTGGGAAACTGTTATTTGATTGATATGCTTACTTCTGGCAGCCCTGAATGTGCCCCTGAGCTCTCTGCTGATTCACGCAGGCCCTTCTAGAAGGGCTGCCTGGGCCAAGCAGGATGTCACCTCCACTTTAAATGTGGTAACAAGCACATGTGAATGTAGAACACGGAAATCCAGGTCTCTGAAGCACAAGTACCACATGGGGGATAAACCAAATATCCCAGAACTTGAATTGCCAGCGATGTAGTACTTGGTTGCCTAGTTCATCTTTAGATTTCCTCCTTTGGGTGGTCCTTCCACCTCCCAATATATATGTGCATACAGCTAATGAGATTGGGGCTATATGACCCCCAAACCACACCCAAACACGTCCACCCATGTAGACACCCAGCATGCATATGTGTGTCACACATACAGACCCGTGCTTTATACACCTATAGGGGTTTTATATGTTCCACATGCATGTAAACCTATGTGTGTTGCATATTCAGGTATTCTATTTTTGCTCTTAGGCACAGTGTGGTTGGTAGGATAATGGACCTCTAAAGGTATCCATATCTTAATCCCTAGAACCTGTAAGTATGTTGTGTTACGTGGCGGAAGGAGTTAAGGTTGCTAATTAAACGACATTAACATAGGAATGGTACCCTGGACCACCCAGGTGAGCCCATATAGTCACAAGGGCCCTTGGGACATGGAAGAGGAGGCCAAAGTCAAAGTGTCAGAGGGTTACAATCTGAGAAAGGTTCCACCAGCCATGATAGCTTTGAAGGTGAAGAAAGGGACCCTCAGACGTGGAATGCAGGCAGCCTCTGGTAGGAAAAGGCAACCAAATGGATGTTTGCCTTTTGGATAGAAGCCCCTAGAAAGGAATGAAGCCTTCCTATACCTTGATTTTTGACCAGTGAGACCTGTGTCAGACTTCTGACCTCTAGAACCTGTAAGGTCATTCATTTGGGTTGCTTTACGTCACTGTGTATGGTAATTTGTTGCAGCAGTAATAGGAGACTAACCCCCACAGAGGCCGATATGGCCCCACTGTCACAGAGCCTACGGCACAGTAGAGGGGACAGGCACAGGAGCAGGTGCAGCCCAGACTGCCGAGAAAACACCCTGGAGAAACCCTCCACCCAGGCTTAGGCATGAAAGGAAGGTTTCTTTATGGAAACTCCACGAGGGCAGCAACAAGAGCTGACCAGTGTCAGCAACATCTACCGGGTGCCCAACACGTATGTGAAGGAGGGAAGGAGGAAAGGAAGTTGAAAGAAAGGTCAAAACTAGGGTCTGATAGATAAATAGGATTTAAGCTGGGTGAATAGAAAGCAGGGGAAAGTGTTCTAGACAGAAGGGACAGCATGGGCAAGGACCTGAGGACCATTTAGAGACCCAAATAAAGTTAGTTTGGCCGAGGCACAGTGCCCCGTGGGGAATGGGGAAAGATGAGTTGGTCAAGGTACGGATCATAGAGGCCTTATCAGCTATAATTAGATATTTGGCTTATCAACTATATGCAATTGGTTCTCTCTCTCTCTCTCTCTCTCTCTCTCTCTCTCTCTCTCTCTCTCTCTCTCTCTCAGTGTATGTGTGTGGAGGTTTACACTTTAATATTTTCCAAATGGAGTATGTTTGTTCAATTTCAGTTATGCAAATAAAGCTGATACTTACGGGAATATCTCATCTGTATCTCTCAAGTTATGTTTTAGGCACTCCTTCCATTTTAGCAATGCTTTATGATCTAACTCATTGAATTTTATTTTGGGTAAGTTGGGGTGATCCAGTAGTACATTGTGGCCATCCGGGTTCAAGTCTATACTCATCCATTTTTCAGCTAGTATTTAACCGCTGTAATCCCAATTTGTAAAGTGGGACCAGAGTGATGCTTATTTTATGGGCTTACCATAAGGGTGAAATGAGCTAGTCCGCAAACATGCTTTCAAAGGGCCAGGTGTATATCACGTAGTCAATAGCCACTATGTACCAAAATTGCCGCTCTTTGTATAGCTGTTCTCAACCAGCCATAACCATTGTGAGTATCCATGTCCCTTCAGCACTCTGCATCCCAAGAGGCTAGTCTGCATGGACCAGTCAATGAGCCCCCTTACCCTCCAGTTTCCAATTGAGTCCAGCCTATGGGAGGTCTGGGGAGTGAAAGGAGAGTAAGATTTGGGTATTTGTACTCCCCAGCTCCCACCTTTCAGGTTTTCTGGGGCTTGACTGATTTCCTCTGTCAAAGGCAGCCTCTTCTCACGAAGCCTGCTCCCTGCAGCTGTCCTCTTTCGGTTCCAGTAACTGCTCCCTCTTCTTGCCCCTTTAACACCTAGTGATGGCAGTAGCTTCTTGCTGTCTCAAGCCCCAAGGGGTCCTTTGTATTATTTCCTATTGGTTTCCTTCATGCTTGCTTGAATGATGGTCCTTTCATTAAACATCCCCCAAATAACCCCATTTGACCATGTCTTTTGATCTTGGTGGAACCCTAAAGGAGACAAGTTTTTTCCTGGCATTTGGGCTGCTGGCTTAACAGGCCAATGAGATCCCATCCTAAGACGAAAGTCCTTGTCTCTCTGGTCAACTACAGAACATTTACCAAGGTGACCACATTGTCACAGACCACTTCTTTTTCATTCTGCAAGAAGCTTTGAAAATTATCAAGGATATTTTGCAAGCTTAATTTACATTATGACCATATTCCATACTAGAAAATGAAAGCAAGTGACCCACACCGAAAACTGGGTTATTGTGGGTTTCCTGTGCCAGGGGGGTCATGAGTCAGAGTTAAGTGGCTTGAAGCTGTGAGGGGAAGTAGGCCAATGGGTCTAGGGACCACTGAGGTCATCCGGCTGGCCTGAGTCAGCCTCCTGCCTTTCCCACCTATACACTCCAGGGCCGTGTGGACTCTTCACTCATATCCTTCTCCGGCCCCACACTGAGCGGCTCTCTCCTGCTGCTGGCCACATCACTGAAACGGGATTGCCGAGCGGCCCTTTTCCCGTTGCATCCCCAGTGTTACACTGAAGAACCAGAAGCTCAGCCGTGTTAGTGTTTGCCCCCATGCATGTTTGCAAGACCCCACACTTTCACACTGCTCTTCCTTCCCTTCCTCACCCCTGGCCCATAACTTGGTTCTGTTCCTGTTCAAATCAGGCCTCCCTTTTCTAGACTGTGAGCTTGTTGTGTTTAGGAAATGAGTCTTTATTTCTTGGTACCCAGCTCATGGCCTGCCTTTTGCAAAGCCCTGAGTCTAGCATGGCAGGTAGGAGCATAGGCTTTGGTGGCAAAGAGATGCATTTTAGTTCCCCCAGTCCTTCATCAATTAGTCTTGTCTTGATACCACTGACTTTAGCTAAGATATTTCATCTCCCCAAGCGTTATTTTCCTCACGTGTAAAATGGAGATAAAATTGCCCTCCTCATCGAGTTGTTAGGGGGATCAAATGAGGTTGTATGCACAAAGCTCTTGGTAAATTAGCATACACATTGTTATCATTATGCTGCTGGATAAGAGCTTCTGAAATTAGGCACCTACATGCCTGGTTGTCTGTAATTTCAAAATAGACGAGGAAACGAGAGGAGCTTCGGAAGAGCTGATCGAAGCAGGAGAAGCGTCGCACTTCCATCGAGGCATCCGCCGGTGCTCACGGAACAGCAGCGCCCTGCCCCCAGGAGGCCGTTGGGTCTCAGGTCTGCGCATCCCAGGCTGCCGGGTTGCAAGGGAGGCATGCCATTCCACACCCATGAGCCTCGGGCTTTCTTCTACAAATTTGGTGTATTTTCCCATTTGGATGATAATCGAGCACAAGACACTCTTTATTCTAGGCTGTAAATGGGACCACAAACCGGACATGCTAATCCCTGACCTCACAAGGGTTACATTTTAGTTTGGGAAGGGGCAGGGGAAGACAGACTATAATGAGTAAAATAAATTAATTAATAAGCTAATTTCAGTCAGGTGTTGGTGAGTGTTATGGGGGAGTAGAAGAGGACACTGGAAGGTAGTCTAGCTTTGTGGGGGGTTAGTCTGGGTTCCCTGGCTGGGATGGTCAGGGTGAAACTCAAGAGGAGGTGACTTTTGAACTTAAGTAGGAATGAAGAAGAAGAACAAACCAAGGAAGAGTCTGGAGGAAAAGCGTTCCAGGCAGATGGACAGCCAGTGCAAAAGTCAGAGGTTGAACGAGATTGTATATTTAAAATAGGTCAGTGTGGCTGGAGCACAGTGAAGAAAAGGGAGAGATAAGGTCAGAAGGTGATGAGTATAAAATGAGATGGCATGACTGAACTACCCAGAGCAATGTCAGACGCAGGGGATGTGTTTGAAGGGTATCTTTTCCACAAATGTGGGGGGACATAATGTGTGCCAGTATAAGATGCAAAAATCAGCAAACCACATTGCTATGCCTAAAGAGCTCATGCTCTAATATAGAAGAAAAGATACCCACCTTAAAAGTAAACAGATTGAAACCAGGTGAATAATGATAACTAAAAACAAGTGGTAATACCTGGTAATGATATAAATATAGAATTGATACAGATATGGATATGGATGTTGGATGCGGAGATGTTAGATGTTAGATGGTGGATGTGGATGTGAATGTGGATGTTGAGTGCGGATGTTGGATGATGGATGTTGGATGATGGATGTTGGATGATGGATGTTGAATGTGGTTGTGAATATAGATGTGGATGCTGGGTGTGGATGTGAATGTAGACATTGGCTGTAGACATGATATTAGATATGATGTTGGTATAGATATTAGCTGTAGATGTGGACATTGGATGTTGGATGTGGATGTGTATATTAAATGTGGATGGAGATGTTAGATGTTGGAAAGGGATGTGCATTTGGATATAGATACAGATATTAATGATAGAGTGAATGAATAAGTGATTGAATGAATAAAGGAAGCAGAAAGCCCTGGGGTGGGTGGTTGGGAAGAGGGCTTCCTGGAAAAGGCAGAGGTAGGCAGAGGTGGAAATGATGCTGGCAGGTGTAGTCACCAGAGGTGGGAGACACCAGCTGGGGAAGGATGGCTGGAAACAGGAAGAAGATGGGTTGTGGAAGGTTTTGAATTTGCTCTGCTATTTACGGTTGTACGATTAACAGCCACTTCAACAGCACACGGATGGACAGGCATGTCTCAGCAGTTCTGCATTCATAGGAGCATACCTTATTTCCCCAGCTTCATCATGGGAAAGCAGAAGTGCAGAAAACAGCTCTCACCTGCCCTTTCTCCGTGACCATTTTGAGTTTAAGTATTATATCTTAAACTTAACAAACAGTGAAAACATAAAAAGGCTCATTTTAGGCTCTAATGGGGGAAAGAAGATGGAGGGGTCAGTGGAGATGTTTAAAAATGCCATCAATTTATTTATTTATTTATAGTAAACATTTTAAGATGTTAAAGTCTAAATGTGAAAGAAAAATCAGGCAGGTTCAAAAAGTAAAATTATTATACGTGTCAACACTGGGGTGGCACAGAACACAGATCTGCAGGCTGCAGGGCCCTCGCAATTCCTGTCAGTGAGAGACCCCTGTGATTCTTCGAAGCTTCACAGCACCGGTTCCAGAGGCGGACCACGGAACTCCTCACACAGATGATCTTCTCGTGGAACTGCGTTTCGTGAAGGAAGCGCTAGGAAGGACAAATGCATGCCATCGGATAGAATCAGAATGATTCAGACCTGCACACTTTTCAAAGCAGGTGCTGTCATTTGCCCACTGCAACTGCAAAAAAAGATTTTAATTTTAATAACATACTACGGGGCATGTAGTTTTGAGCAACATAACTTGCCAATGAGTCTTCCAATCGCAAATTATGTCACTAAAATTACTGTAAAAAGAAAAGGAAAAGCTGTTGTAAGGGTTATGGGCTATGAGGCAATTATATTGTATTTTTGTAGTTGTTAGTCCAAAGTGGTTTTAGAAGTGCTGATATTAAGCTAGGTTTGCCACCAACAATTAGATCATTTGCCTACTGGAAAAATACTTCAGTCAAAGAGAAGATTCTTTTCCCCAAGTCTCCAAGGAAATGTGGCACTGGGCACATTTGTGAATTTAATTCAGTGCTGTCTTTGCAGCCCTGGGGTCCACACAAGGAGGGCCCCCCAAATACTGAGTAATGCCAAGAGAAGTTTGCAACTCTAATGAAACAACTGAGTTGAGATGGTAAAACCCCGTTTCATTTAGTTTGTTTAGAAAATGTAATGATCTGAAAGAATTGTAAAATTCAGAGAGTTAGTCCATGTTCCTTTCCCTGTGGTGGGCCAACTGATTTGTGTTAGAGGCACTTGGGAGCTAAGTGATTGGCCCTGGTGTAGATTTTGAGTCAGCCCAGTGTCCTGGAGTTGACAAAAGACAGTCCCTCCCACCTGCCCCCAATTCACCGCAGAGGCAACTCCCTTCCAGTATTTGGTACTTGGGCCAGGATTTCAATGTGCTCTAGGCAGTGTTTTCTTCACATTCGCCCAGAAGAGCCCCACAACCAAATGCCCTGCGTTCCCTGAGGGCATCTAGATGCAAGCCAACCCCACGCTGGAAGCTCAGGGGCTGTGGAGTTAAAAAAAAAAGACTCTTTTCTCTTCCTCATATGTTTTTTTAGGTTTGAAAAAGCAGGTGCAAATCACAACTGAATTTGAAACCCCAAAAGAAGCCAAAACAAATCGACTTAACAACAAAAAATAGCTTATTATAGCAAAATGTGGAGAAAAACTACAGCTGTGGCCCCTCCAAGCAATTATCAACTCCCTGGCTGATTGTTCAAAGCCCCTCAGGACCTCGTGTGGATTGAATCCCCATGATCTAGCCTCATGTGAGGGCTGAGTGGGCTGTTCTTGAGCCAAACGTCTGTGGTTGTGGGTAAATATATTGATATCCTAGCAACTCACAAAAGCCACAATACCTTAGACAAGGGCTTGTTTTTGCCTTTTGTTAACAGAAGAGTAAGTTTGAGATGAGAATCTGAGGATATTCTGAGCCAAGCAAAGAGGTTCTTGGTAAACACGTGAATTCATTTCCTTCTGTTCATCCTTGGCTGCCCCTTGCAAGTTGGAGTCGTCTTCCCATTCAACTTGCCAGTGTCCTCTTGAAATCTGAAGTGTGCTCTCTTTTTTAAAATGTAGAGACCACTATCGTACACTCACCCAACTCCCACTAGTTGGGGGTGGCTACTTCCAGGCGCTGTGCGGGTTAGGAAAATAGAGTAGTTTATAACATGGTTTCCACCCTGAAGAAGCACACTGTCTAGCCTGGAGGACTTACCGTAACATCCAAAGGAGACTTGCTGCCTAACCACCTTGGTGTCCTTGCACATGCCTTTCCTCCACCTGGACGGAGTGGCCTTGTTCCCCTTTCTTCTCTGTTGGAGGCTTCCCTGAGCCCCACCCACAGCTGAGCTGTCCACACCTCTGTGGCATTTCGTTCTTTGGTCTCACATCTGTTTCACATTTCTCACCTAGCCCGGGATTCTCTGAGACCCTGTTTATCACTTCTCTCAGACATATTCCTTCAGCCTGGACCATTTCCTGACGTGATAAGCACACAATTATTATTGGGGGACTGGATGAATAAATGAATTTGTGACAAATGTACAGCGCTCAGAGTGTAACTACCTCAGCTTAAATGCTGGCTCCGATGCTTGTGGTTCAGCAAACCTAGCCACGTTTTTTAGCCTTCTAAGGCTCACTTTTTCTGTCTGTAAAATGGGAATAAAATGTGCTTTCCAAGGCTGTTGTGGAAATGAACAAATTCTTGTTCTGTGCTCAGACAAATGACTGCCACCTGGTAAGCGTCCTGTGGCTTGTAGCTATTAGGATAGTTATCAGTGGCACACATGGACCAGTGGCTCACCATGGGCCAGGCACCGTGCTAGGCACCGAGGACAGACAATGGATAGGGAAAGGTGCCAGACTTGAATAAACTACCAGCCTGCTTTGGGAGACAGATATGTTAACAGAACAAGAAAGGCCGCTTTACTATAAGTGGGATTAGGAACACGGAGATGTGGCACCTGACTCAGGCTTGGGTGGAGGGACTGGATCAATGAGGAAGAACTCACAGGAGAAGTGACCCTGGGAATCATGAGATCCAAATGGAAAAAAACAAATCTGAGTCTTTAGGGTCTTCTCCAAACCCTAAATATTTCCAACATGCTTCAGCGTTCTGCTTCCCTTTCCATTTCTCTGACCATATTGTTGATTGTTGTAAAGGGCTCTCACGTACCATGTGATTGTTTCATTGGACTGTCCTAAGTTCCCTGCAGGTAATGTAACCTCCAGGCCACAAGTGAGGAAATCGAGGCCTGAGAAACCACACAGCTTCTACGCGATCAGCTAGACCCAGCTTCGGGGCTGAACTAGGCCGGATGCCTTCCCACTCCCACTGTCTGTTAGAGCGAAGAACAGATCAGGGGCCCCAACCTGTGCACCTTTGCCACATCATTTCCCCACCTGAGATTCCCTTCCCCTTCTCTCCATTTGTCTGAGTCTTTCTCCTCGTGAAGTTCCTGCTCTAAGCCTAACATTCTTGGGAAATCTCTCCCTGTTCACACAGCACGGAGGGGTCTGTTTCCTGAACTCCGAGAAGACTCGCGGTCTAGTCTGTAACTGGACGTTGACAAACTCTGGTACCATGTCTATGGCTCATTTCCATGCGCCCTTTTTTGCTTTCCCCAACTGGCTGTGAGGTCTTGGAGGGAGAGACTACACCTTGTTAATCTCTATACTTGGCATATGGTACATGCTCAGTAAATGCCAGTTGATTAAGTGAATGGCATCCAGGTTGTTAGGCAGGCTTTCTTCTAGGCCCAATGGGAACATATGTACAGCAGACGCAGGTGGGCTTTTGTGCAGAGATGAAAGTGAGGTGGAGCATCAGTGAGCACCTCGTCTGACCAAGGGACAGAAGCGCGTAGATAGTCACAGTGCAGACTGGCAAGTTCCACGCAGAGCGAGGTACAGGTGCAAGGGGAAAAGCCAGGAGGTCTGAGGAGGAGAGAGCGGGCATATTACAGACCAGCGGCCTTCTGATATGACATCCTTTCCTCCCCATGGTGTCATCCCCGGCAGCCGCCAGGCACTGTGCAGTGCGGGTTCGTTAGCTCGGCCGTGGGCGTTCGTGGGCTGTCTCCAGCTGACGAGCTGTGACAGCACCCGCTCTCCTGGCGTCGTCGCAGTACCGGGGATCCAGAGCTGCTAACTAACGCAGCTGCAAAGCAATGTCCATGGCGGACTTGTGGCATGAGGCAACGACTTCGTGACCCGCAGATGGAAAAGCAGGTGTCTTTGGAATACGTCTAGTCAATGGGGCAAGAGGGTTCTGTTATACTCTAAGGTAGCCATGCAGTTTAGCTGCGGTTTGCCTTAGAGTGAACTAGAACCCACCCTGCTACTTCACCGAAACTTGAAATGTTCAGTGGGTCCCAATGTTACTTACAGGAAAAATACCACACTTTTTAGCTGGGCAAAGAGGTAACTGATATGGAGGAAAGAGGACTGACTCAAAAGCCAGAAGCCATGGAGTCTAGCTGTAGCGTGCTACCCACTAGCTGTGTGATTTGGGGAAATCCTTCTTCTTGGGTTTGTCTTTCTCTATTGCTAAAATGACCATACAAAGTGTTTGAATAAATGAGTCAGCAAAAAGCCACTCATCATCGGCAAATCATTTACCGAGGGACTCCCTCCGGCCGAGATGACAGAGTTGAGCAAGACAGACCAGCCCCCAAACTTTGAAACTTGCAATCTGGTGGGGGTTACTTGGGAGTTAGAACATCAAATAATCAAATAGACTGAAACAGTGATAAGTGCTCTGAGTACCAAGCAGCAGGGATGATAGAGACCTTCTAGGGGCCTGGGTTGGGTTGGGTGGTCAGGAGGTGGTGACTGACAACTCAAGTGGGCAGTGAGGCTGGAGAGAAACAATCCAGGCGAGGGAGCCACCAGAAAAGGTTCTACAGGAAAAGGGGAGGTTGATGTTCAATTCACTAAATACGTATATATTGCCTGTCCCTCTGCTAGATTCTGGGGATGCCAGGACAACCAGAAAATCTCCAGGCTCCGCCCTCACAGGGCTTGGAGTTAAGGGGATTGATGAGCACCATGATGCTGGGCAGGAACCTGGGATGCTTCTGGGAAAACGTGACAAGAGCCTCCAACCTAGCCCATGAAGATTAGTAAGGCTTCCCTGAGGAGTCGCCATTGAAGTTGAGATCAGATTAAGCCAAATCAGAACAAAACGAAAGAGGTCGGCCTGGGACTTGAATTCTAATGTACTGGCGATCTACCTGTCCATGCCCTCTCTTTGACTAGCCGTGTCTGGGATTCTACTGGACCCTAAGTGGTGCTGCAGATACTCTTTACTCATGTGGAGGAATCCTAGGACGTGCAGGAAAAAATACGTAGGATTTGTTAAAGCATTCACTAAAACATTCGTGTTGTCGCATTTCACTGATGGCAGGAGTTCTCGCACCTCGGCTCACTCAGGATCCCCTAGTGGACCTGGTGAAACACAGGATGCTTGATCTCACCCCCGGAGTTTCTAATTCAGGATCCTGGTGCGGGGTCTGTGAATTGATTGACATTTCTCACAAGTCCCCAGGGATGGAGATGCTGCTGATCTGGGGAGCACACTTTGAGAACTCTGCCTTACAGGGGGTGCTTGACTCTGGGGAGGACATTCAGGGTCATGGGAGTGCTTTTCTAGTTCCCCTCAAAGCTGGTGGAGGACAAAAGAGAGAGCAGAGCTGGGGCACAAACCCGCAGTCCTGGTTATCTGGACCCTTCCAGGATTCTCTCCAGCCTGGTTTCCGCTTCTCAGCTTTTTTAGCTTGTAGATACCAAAGCATGACAACTACTCTTGTTTTGGCATTTGTGTTCTAATATGCAAATGAATTTAGAGAATTTTCTTATTGTCTGAGAGAAAAGTAGTGTTGCCAAGCCAAATATATATGGTCCAAACACACATATTAGCTTGTCCTTTCTGGTAGTTTATCCTCAATTCTTTTTTCCCTCAGTCATATGACTCCCAAAGTCCATATTGATTTCCTGCTGCATCAGCTCCCCAGAACACTGCTCCGATGGGCCCTGGACCATGTACAGACAAACCCACTGGGCAGCACACGAGGTATGACAGTGTAGCAGGCCCCGGCTCTGCTTCATAATTCTGGGCCTAAATTCCAGTCCAGCCACTTAGCAAGACCCATCATGAGGGTTGTCTCACCTCTTGAGTCCTAGTGGAAAGGTGGGGGAGGGGCAGTGGTAGCTCTACAGGATTGTTGGGATAATGACAAGAGATGATGGATGTTGAGCCCCTGAAGCATAGGAGGTGCTCAGTAGCTTAAGGACTCTCACAGCATTCTGTCATTTAAAGTGGTGCTAGACATAGAATTGCTGACTCCAGGCCCATCACCCTCTCCCATATTTTGCATGACTCAGGGGCACACAGTAGGAGACTGTGGGGCTCTCACTCCATGCTTACGATGCCCTCTTCCCTGGCACAATTCCAGGCCTTTGGTACATTTTGCCTGGATTATTGCAATAACCTCCGAAGTATTTCTCTGCCTCCAGAGCACCCCTACAGTCCCTCCTTCTCCTCGTCGCCAAGGTAACCTCTGTAAAGCAGAGGCCTGATCATGCCTGCCAAAAATCCTTCACTGACTCTCCAGCACCCAGAGAAGAGATGACGTCCTCGGAGCCTACGGAAGGCAGAAGGACAAATGGGTGCCAGGACCGTGGACAGGCAATGGGGAGCCATGGGGCTTGTCGCGAACAGAAGCATGGCTGTTGAAAGGCGTTCAGACTCGCAACTCTATAAAATCCTCTGTGGGCCAGATAAAGCTTGTCCTGATGCTGGGTGTAACCTTGGACTGCCAGTGTGTGAGAGCAGGCCTCAAGCATGAAGTCCCAGCTCCTTGGCCTGGCGTGCAAGGTTACGCTGTCCTGTGGCTAAGCCCTGTGTGACTTATAAGTCACGTGGTCATCAAACTGCTTGAACCTCCTCTGCACATGCCAGTCCTCAGTTCTGACCCTGTAATAACTTCTCCCGCTCTTCATTTGGTGAAACCCTGCTCGTCACTTTAAAACTCACTTTGGGCGATGCTTCCTCCAGGAAGCCTTCTTTGCCATCATTTCTGGTTCTGCCAGATGGGTTGTGTACATTTTTCTGGCTCTCCAACAATATCTGTTGTCTTTCTCAATCATCATACTTATCAAGTGGTAATATAATTATGTCTTTTGCTTCTCCTGCTAAGGTGTAAACACCTGAGGTTAGGAACTAAGTGTGAGTCATCTTTGTATCGAGTTGGCCAAAGCATTAGTTCGTTTTTCCATAAGATGGCTCTGATAGTGCTTAGTTGTCTTTAAGTTCATTTGAAACAATTTTGTTAGATTGTATTATGACAGCTATCGTATCAGTGTGGATTTAAAAAAAACATCAAAATGGGTGAATTTTTGTGTAGCCATTTTAATATTGAGATGGAAGAAAATAAGTGACATGTTTAGGATATTATGCTTTATTATTTCAAGAAAGGTAAAATGCAGCTGAAATGAAAAAAAAAAAAAAACCAAAACCCCGATATGTGCAGCATATGGAGAAGGCACTATGACTGATCGAACATGTCAAAAGTATTTTGTGAAGTTTCATGCTGGAGATTTCTTGTTGGATGATGCTCCCTGGTCAGGTAGACCAGTTGAACTAGAGAGTAATCAAATTGAGACAATAATTAAGAATAATCAACATTGTACCACAGGGAAGATAGCCAACATACTCAAAATGTCCAAATCAATAAAGTTATTGGTGTAAATGAAAAAATGTGAGACTTGTGGTCAAGATGGAGATGTAGGTAAACGCAGCACACCTCCTTGCACAACCACAGCAAAAATTACAGCTAAGCTACAAAATAACTATCAGAATGGTCAGAAAATCAAGCTGTATGGAAGTCTGACAACCGAGGAATTAAAAGTCACATTTATCCAGACAGGTAGGAGGGGCAGAGGCACAGGGACTCTCAGACGTGGAGGCTCTGGAGGCGTGGGATGGGTGGGGCCACACCCATGTGTGGTGGGTAAAAATGAGGAGGGATGCCCTGGGAGTGAGGGATCCCGGCCCCACACCAGAGCAATGAGCCTGGGGTTCCTGTGCCAGGAAGGTAAGTCCCCATAACTCATAACTGTAAAAACCAGTGGGGATTGGCACAAAAGAAGAAACTGTGGGATTCCCAGGCATCTCCTCTTAAAGGGCAAGCAATGGACTTAGGACTTACGCAGACTCACACTCTCTGGGCTCCAGCGTCAGGATAGCAGCTGGAAGGGCTTCAGTGGCACATGGAGAGAAACTGAAGTGTCTGGCATCAGGACAAGTGCTGGGGAACAGCTTCCTCGCAGACAAAACTGCAGAGGCCAGGCAGCAACCATCGTCCCTTTTCTGAGCACCCCCCCCCCACACACACACACAGAGCCACAGAGTGGCAGCACCCTATCTGAGACTCCATCAACATGGTTCACAAGGGTTGCCCCACCCTGGTGATTATCTAAGGCTCTACTTCATCCAACTTAAGGGTGCATTTTTCTACAATAGGTCATGCCACTAAGGCAGGGAGTCAAAGCAGCTCTAACTGATACATAGAAACAAACACAGGGAGGCTGCCAACATGAGGAGACAAAAAAAAAAAATAATAATAATAATCCAGATGAAAGAACAGAATAAAACTCCAGAACAAGAACTAAACAAAATGAAGATAAGCAATCAATCAGATGCAGATTCAAAACACTGGTTATTAGGGTGCTTGAGGAACTCAGTGGGTACTTCAACAGCATGAAAAAGACCCAGGCAGAAATGAAGTTTACACTAAGTGAGATAAAGAAAAATTTACAGGGAATCAATAGTGGAGTGGATGAAGCCAAGAATCAAATCAATAAATTGGAACATAAGGAAGGAAAAACATTCAATCAGAACAACAAGAAGAAAAAAGAATTATAAAAAATGAGGATAGCCTAAGATGCCCCTGGGAAAACTTCAAACCCACCAATATTTAAATCGTAGGGGTGCTGGAGAAGAAAAAGAGCAAGAAATTGAAAACTTATTTGAAAAAATAATGAAAGAAAACTTCTCTAATTTGGTGAGGGAAATAGATATACAAGTCCAGGAAGCACAGAGTCCCAAACAAGATGCAACCAAAGAGGACCACACCAAGACATATATCATAATTACAATGCCAAAAGTTAAAAATAAAGAGAGAAACTTAAAAGCAGCAAGAGAAAAGAAGAGAGTTACCTACCAAAAAGTTCCCATCAGACTGTCAGCTGTTTTCTCAAAAGAAACTTTGCAGGCTAGAAAGGACTGGCAAGAAGTATTCAAAGTGATGAAAAGCAAGGACCTACAACCTAGATTACTCTATCCAGCAAAGCTATCATTTAGAATTAAAGAGCAGATAAAGTGCTTCCCAGGCAAGGTCAAGTTAAAGGAATTCATCATCACCAAGCCCTTATTATATGAAATGTAAAGGGACTTATTTAAGAAAAAGAAGATCAAAACTGTGACCATTAAAATGGCAATAAATTCACAACTGTCAACAATTGAATCTAAAAAAAACAAAACAAAACCAAAACCCACAAACCTAAGCAAACAAACAGAACAGAAACAGAATCACAAGTATGGAGATCATTTGGATGGTTATCATTTGGGAGGGGGAGAATTGGGGGAAAGGAGCAGGGATTTTAAGAAGTACAAATTGGTAGGTACAGAAAAGAAAGGGGGATGTTAAGAACAGTGTAGGAAATGGAGTAGCCCAAGAACTTACATGCATGACCCGTGGACATAAACTAAGGGGTGGGGATACCCTGAGGGAATGGGGCATACTGGGTGGAGGGGGACAAAGGGGGGAAAATTAGGACAACTGTAATAGCATAATCAATAAAATATATTTAAGAAAAAAGAAAATGGTCTTTTATTGTACAAAAAAAATTAAACGGACTTTTTGGCCAACCCAATACTTAGCGAAAAGGTGTTGTTCAATCATGGTTAAGTGAATAAATGGGAGGCAGGTGGTCCCCACAGCTGTGGGAAGGAGTCTGAACAGTGGCACGGACACACTCACTGGTGACAGGCCTAGGGCTGTTCATCCCTATCTCCCTTCCCAGGCACAAGTAACACAGGCATGCGTAGAAGACAGTAAAAGCAACAGCACTGAGGAGCAAGAATGCCCTTGACTTTATCTCTCAGTGATTAGACTGTTTCCCCTTATTGCTAATTTAAATTCTCAAGGCCGAATATGATTATCTGATAAAATCACTTTGACCCCAATGGGACAGCTCTTCACACCAGACCACCTCCAGCTGCCTGCCAGACTGCTATTGGCTGCCTGTGGGCAGGGGTCCAGCTGGGACAAGATCATCTCCTAGGAAACGTGGTGCCTTCATGGGTAGCATTTCTCCACAGAAATGCTACCTTTGAGTGTGGCAGGTGTTCTCTGCAAGGTTCAGGGCTGAAACTAGAGTTGGGCAAGTGAGGGGCCTAGGGTACAAAATTTAAGGACGGTGGATCACAGAATTGTACACTTGAAACCTATATGATCATGTTAACCAATATGACCCCAATAAATTTAACTTAAGATAATAAAAATAAATACAATTTTAAAAATAAGAGCAAATTAAAAAATCACTCCTTAAATTTAAGGGCTGGGGGAATGCCTCACTCGCCTCACCCTAATCACAGTGCCAATGCGCTGATTTTCTGCATGACTTCAAGGAAGTCACTGTCTCTCTGACCTTCAGTTTCTTCATCTATAAAATCAAAGGGTCAAACCATTTGTCCCGTTAGGTTCTTTCTGGCTTTGAAATCCCTTTATAGCCCCCAGCTCTGGGACAGCTCACCCTCCTCCATCTTACCCACTGGACTTTCTCCCTTTGTCTCAGAGAGGCCCGATTATCTCTTGATTAGCTTCCGTAGCCAAGCCTGGCTTGACTTCTAAGGGCCCAGCTCACAAGCTACTTAGCAAAGGCAGTCATGAAAGAACAACATAACATCTGTTCTGGGCTTCACGGAGGACATGCCTCGCATTCCTCCTCTCAAAGCAAAATTGATTGGCCTTGACCTGCGGCTGCACCAGGGAGAAGTAACCCTCAGGGGGGCCCCGGGTACCATTCGGTGCCCAGATGAGGTCAGTTACCACATGGCTCTTGGTAGCCCTGAGGAATGAAAGGTATTTGTCTCCCCTATTAATCACTCAGAAGAGTTTTGAATATCTTGGGTCAAATTGACAGTTTGCATCTTGGCAGACAAAGGGGCCTAAGCTTTGACTCCCACTTAGTTAAAGCCGGTGTAGTTTTGTTCCTCCGAGATGCAGTCAAAGAACCGCAGAAACAGGGGCAGGGAGATAGTGGGAAGTGGGGAAAGGAGGCAGGAGGGCATTGTTCCTCTAGTCCAATCGCAAATCTGATACTTGAATCCAAGCTATAAAGGTTCCATCAGTCATTCCCTCCAAAGGCAGCTCACTTCACTGTTGGATGGCAAAGATTATTAGAAATAATCTTTTACAATGATGAGCCAAAACATATATCTTTGGCATATCCATATATTAGTCAGTGTATGTAGAAGAAGTCAATTTCTCATCCAAATTGTTGCCCCTAAAACATCTGAAGATATTATCACATCTTACTGTCATTTCATATTCCCCATGCAAAAATAAAAGCAAAAGCGAAACAAACAAACAAGCCCAATTTCATTGAACCCATCCTTATATGACAAGCTTTCCAGGCACCCCATCCCCTCTGGCTCATTGTGGCACCCCTCTTCTGGAATCACAGTGCATTGGTAACCTTCACATGATTGTGCAAGTGTGCAGAGCAGATCAATCATCTCAACTCACAGATGCCAGTGTGTGATGACAGAGCCAGGACAGCCCCCAGCTGTGCTGATTCCAAGGTACCTAGGGTAGACAGAGAAAATGCAGAGAAACAGTGAGAGAAGGGGCTAGCCTTTAGAACACACAGATATTCTGCATGGCATTTGCCATACACGAGTCATCCCTCAGGGATCCCGTGGACAATGCATCTGCACAAAGCCAGCCTGCCCATAGATGTGGAAACACTGACCAAATAGATGGGCTATCCGCCGGCCCAAACCAATCACAATTACACGGTTGATGTTAAAAAGCAGGTAACATAGTGTAAGGAAAAGGCATGGGTGAGGACTGAAGCCTTTTGACTTACACCCATGTTGCCTATCCTTCTTTTTCTTGATTAGCAGCAACAACTACGTAGCTGCTGGGTTTCCCTTTGTGCTACACTTCTAGAAAACTCATACCTACATGTGAGCTCACTTTCCCCAATTTCCCTTAGCCTAATATTCTAGAATAATTATTTCTTTGTTTCATATGATACCATATTTTGTCTTCTATGTTTAATGGTTTTATGATTTTTCTCTTTAAGGTATACGTTAGTCCCAGTACGGTACTGCTATGGGAATGAAAAAGGACCCCCCCCCGACCTGCCCCAGGGGTGTCAGCTGCTACCTACACAGTGGCACCTCCCAACTTTCATCCCAAACTTTGTCTGGAGGCTTTATCCCCAATGATGTGGTACACCTTTGTAATGGGACCTCTGCCTTTGGGAGTCCCACCGGTACTTGGAATTTATCACCTCGCCTCCCCACCCAAACTTCTCATAATCTACCATGATTAACAGTCCTGTGATCACTGCCAATCATAGTGCAGTGCTGCTGGGAGAGAACATATATATTTCTTAAGTATCCACAACCGTGTGGTGCAAATAGTATCCCTGTTTTGTAAATAAGGAAACTGAGGCACACCCTCTCATGCCTCTGATTCTTTAACAAATACAGTGAGCTCTACGTTGAAAGAACATCTAGAATTCTAGCGCATCTTACACATTTGCAGCATTCCTACCTTGGTTCCAGCCGTCACCATCTCCTACTGTTGCCGTTGTGGTAGCTTCTACCAGGTCAGTCTGCTTCTACACTTGCTCCTCTAACACCCAGCTTTGTAGAGTCCCCAGGAAAGAGGCCAAGTCTATTAAAGAAACTGGATCAACAATTAATAACCTTCCAAAACAGAAAGCTCCAGGGCCAGGTAGGTTCACTTGCTGAATTCCACTAAACATGTTAAAGAAATGACACCAATTCTCTACAATCTCTTTCAGAGGATAGACTCAGAGGGAATATTTCCTAACTCATTTCTATGAGGCCAGTATTACTCTAGCATTAAAGACAGACAAAAACATTACAAGAAAATTATACAAAAATATCTCTTCTGAACATAGATGTAAAACTCCTCAACAAAATATTAGCAAATTCAATACAATAATATATGCAAATAATTACACACCACAATCAAGCGGGGTTTAGCTCAGTTATGCAAGACTGGTTCAATAATAGAAAATCAATTAATGTAATCCATCATATCAACAGGCTAGGGATAAAAGTAACATGAGCAAGTGATCACATTAATAGAAGCAGAAAATCATTGACAAAATCCAACACCCATTTATGATAAAAACTCTCAGTTAAACTAGGAATAGAGGGGGTCTTTCCCAACTTGATAGAGAATATCTTATGAAAACCCCACAGCTAACATTATATTTAATGGTGAGAGATTCAAACTTTCCTACTAAGATCAGGTACAAGGCAAGGATGTTCCCTTTCACCACTGCTAATACAATAAGACAAGAAAAGGAAATAATAGGTGTACAAATTGAGAAGAAAGAAAAGAAATTGTTTGTTTGCAGGGGATATGATCATCTACATTAGAAAATCTGAATTAACAACAACAAAAAGAATACCCCTGGAACTAATAAGTGATTATTACAAGGTTGTAGGATACAAGGTCAATATACAAAATTCAATTGTTTCCTATATGCCAGCAATGAACAAATATCATTAACATTAGCACACCCGGAAATGAAATATTCAGATATAAATCTAACAAAACATGTGCGAGATTTATATGAGGAAAATTACAAAACTATGATGAAAGATATTAAAGAAAAATTAAATGAACGGAAACATAGTTGATATTCATGGAAGGGAAGATCAATAGTATCAAGATATCAGTTCTTTGTAACTTGATCTATAGCTTCAGTACAATTCTAATAAAAATCCCAGCAAGTTAATTTTGTGAATATTGACAAAGTGATTCTAAAGTGCAGATGCAAAAGATACAGAATAACCAACATAATAACAAAGTAGAAGAACAAAGTTTAAAGACTAAAACTAGCCCACTTCAAGACTTACTGTGAAGCTACAATAATCAAAAGAATGTGGTCCTGGCAAAAGAATAGACAAATAGATCAATGGAACAGAAAAAGAACCCCGAAATAGACCACTATAAAGATACTCAACTTATTTTTGATGAAGGAGCAAGGGCAAGATTTAGTCTCTTAAACAAATGGTCTTGTACCAACTGGACAGTCACATGCAAAAAATTAAACCAACATACAGACCTGATCCCCATCACAAAAATTAACTCAAATTGTATCATAGACATAAATGTCAAATGCAAAACTATAAAACTCCTACAAATAACATAGAAGAACACCTAGATGCCCTTGGATATGGTGATGTCTTTTTGGATACAACACTAAAGATACGATCCATGAAAAAAATAATTGATAAGCTGGACTTCATTAAAATTAAAAACTTCTGCTCTGTGCAAGCCAATATCCAGAGAATTAGGAGACAAGCAACAGGTTGGGAGAAAATATTTTCAAAAGATACAACTGATAAAGGACTGTTACCTAAAATGTACAAAGAACTCTTAAAACTCAATAGTAAGTAAACAGCCCAATTAAAAAATGGGCCAAGATTATAATAGACACCTCCCCAAGGAGGATATGCAGATGGCAAATAAACGTAGGAAAAGGTGTTCCACGTGACATATCATCAGGGAAGTGCAATTTAAAGCAGCGGTGGGATGTCAGCACACACCTGTCAGAATGGGCAGAATCCTGAACACAGTAACACCAAACGCTGATGAGAATGTGGAATGACAAGAACTCTCATTTATTGCTGGTGGGAATGCCATTTTGGGAGACAGCTTTGCAGTTGCTAATGAAACGAAACATACTCTTACCATGTAATCCAGCAATCTGACTGCTTGAGTATTTACCCAAAGGAGTTAAAAACTATTCAAACAAAACCCTGCACATGGATGCTTATGGTAGCTTTGTTCATAGTTGCCAAAACTTGGATGCAACTAAGATGCCCTCCATAGGTGAATGAATAAGTGGTGGTGTAATCCAGGTAGTGGACTGTTAGCACTAGAAAGAAATGAGCTGGCAAGTCATGGAAAGACATGGGCGGGGGGAGGCGGTGCTTAACTGCATACAGCTAAGTGGAAAAAGCCACGCTGAAAAGGCTACATACTGTGTGATTCCAACTATACGACACCTGGAAAAGGCAAATCTGTGAAGACAGTATAAAAAAAAGTCAGTGGCTGCCAGGGGTTGAGAAGTGAATAGGTGGAGCAGAGAGGATTTTTAAAGCAGTAAAAAATACTGTATATAATATTATAACGATGGGTCATTACAGATTGACCAAACCCATAGAATGCTGTCCCGATAACATCAAGGACAATCAGTGGGCTTCAGGTAGTTGTGATGTGTCAGTGCAGATTCATCAGTTGCAACAAGTGTGTCACACTGGTGGGGGGTGTTGGTAATGGGGGAGGCTATGTGTGTGTGGGGGCAGAGGTATATGAATCATCTCTGTGTTTTCCTGTCAATTCTTCTGTGCACTTTAAACTGCTCTAAGAAAATAAAATCTTAATTAAAACATTCTACCTCTCAGAAGGGATCGTTATGAAATAATGTGAGATAAACCACGTAGAATATTTAGCAAAATTCTTGGCACAGAATAAATTCCCAATGACTCTTAACCATAGAATGATGAAGATAATGGTTATAAGGATATTCTGAATCCAGATGACAAAGCCAAGGACGCACATGGCTAATAAGGTCAGCGTAGCAGCTTCTGTTAAGAAACTACTCAGAATAAAAGCCAGGATCTGTCCTTCACAGTCCCACAGTGAGAAGTGTTACACCTAAGGAGGGTCAAGGAGGCAGGTGAAGCGACTTTGCAGCCCATAAGAAGGGTTTGTTTTTATTTTGTCCAAAATCCTTTTTTAAATGAATTCTCCTCCTAGAGGAAATACTACAGCCTTTGTCTGGGGCCTGATCAGGATGCCTACACATTTATACATTTAAAAACATGAATATAATGCCTGCTTTAAAATTGCTTTTGCTTTGGGGTGCTGAGCTGCACCTCGCGCGTGTCTCAGCTGGGCGCTGCGTGGCTGCTCTGGCGTTTCAGCTGAGGCAGGCAGGGTGCACCCACCCAAACGCACTTCATCTAAATGTCATTCGGTCTGGGGCATCTTGGTAATCAGGGAAGACAAAGCAGATTGAAAGCATGTGAGAAGCCAGTTTCCCCATGAGCTGAAACATGCTCTGTTAATAGAAACCACTTCACACAGGCATTGGTGGGACATGGAGAGGGGCAGAGGGGGAAGCATTGGGCTAGGTTGTGACGAGGAGGTGGGAGTTTGGTCAAGCCAAGGGGTCTGTCTGGGATCCAGCCATGAGCAAGCAAGCTTCAGCACAGACGTCTGATGTGGAAGAAGCCCACAGATTTATATTTCAAAACCGATTTCCTGGGGTGGGGGGATCTGGGGGAATTCACAACATATGTTGAGGTCAGACAGTCCTTAGGGATTTAGTGCCTCCTCCCAGGATTCCATAGCATCCAGTATGAAGGAATAACCCAAGAAAACGAGCCCCTTTAATTCCTGATTGTGAAATGGCAAGGGGAAAGTGGTACATTTATTGAGAACCTACCACATGCTTTTCTTGATTATTCTCTAATTATCACAGAAGTTACCATGGTTCTGAGAGGAGTCGTAATTAGTATTTGAAAACCCAAAAGTCCAAGAAGGGCCATTGGCACCCACTGGGGAGTAGAGATGGAGGGAGATTACCACTCAAGGTACCTTCTAAGTTGTAAGCAGGGCACTGATACCGGAGCCAGGGTTCCCGGGCAGCCAGGGAACAAGGCCTGTTCCAGATCTTCTCGGGGACTTCCACTCCAGTTCAGAAGGCTGTTCCAGGTTCCCTCACGGGTGACTTTGGAGGCCCCAAGGGACCCCCCACTAAAATGAGGGAGGAGGGGTCATCCCTATTCCCTTGCAAATGATTCAGTCAGGCCAATCAGATCAACCTTTGGGGCTAGTAAGCAAAACAGTAATAATCCCTATCGAGTCTTTTCGATGGAAATGGCCATCAATCATCCTCACTTTGTTGTACTGGAAGTAGGTTTGCCAGATAAACTACAGGGTGCCCAGTCAAATTGTCTTTGAATTTGAATTCAGACAATTAAAATTTGAATTTCAGACAATTAAAACTTTTTTTTTGCTATGAAGCATGTCCCAAATAGTGCATGGGCTGTACTTACACATACAAAAAATGATTTATTGTGTTTCTGAAATTCAAATTTAACCAGGCGTTCTCTATTTTTATTGGCTTAATCTGGGAAATCCTTTCACAAGTCACTAGATAACTTCTTATAAGTGCATTCCCTTGTAGGTGACCGGAGATAGCGTGACAGAGCACAACTTGCAAAATGAGGGTAATGATAGAATTTGCGCCTGAGAGGTAGTGAGCCTCCCATCACTGAGAGTTCACTCGCCACTTCCCAGACCTCCCTTGCACTTTCAACCCCTCCCTATTCAGCTCCTGGGGACCAGGAGTATAAACCCTGAGGCCATTGCTTGGGTCTGAACCCTGGTTCCATAGCTTATTAACTGTATGACATTCCATTAAATACTATAACTTCTCTGCGTGTTTCTCACTTTCTTGTTACAAAACAGGGAGAATAATAGCTGCTGCCCTATAAAGTTGTTTTGAGGCTTGAAAGTACTTAGATCAGTGCTTGGCCCACGGGAAGACATAAATATTACTCATTATCATCATTCTTCCCAATACGATTCCCTGGTAACGGCATAAAAGAGGTTGGGCTGGTGGGAGTCCTGTTGTCACCTCAAAGCTGGGACAGAATTTTGGGTCTTGGAAGCCTTTGCAGAACCCCTATAGCTCAGAGAAGAAAAAGACTTCAGGAATGTCTAGTGCAATCCTCTGGTTTTCCTAGTGAAGGGAAAACTCCAGGCAGGGAGGCCAAATGGCTGGCTCCAAACTTCACAGCCGTTGAGGGTGAAAAGGCAGATACAGATCAAAAGAACACTAAGGAATAGGGCTAATGTTTGGGAGCCTTTTGAAAGAGTCACAGAATTACAGGATTTCAGAGCCCCCAGGAATGACCATGCGGCATTTGCACCAGGGTGAGCCTTAGGCAAGACACTGCCGGGAATCCAGTTTTCTGGGTGTGCTATTCTTAGTTTTGCCCTGGTGTTCGCTGCACATCTTTTAGCAAGTCCTCACCTTCTCTGGCCTTCAGTTTCCCATCTGCACAATGGAGATAATCATCTTAGGTCTGTCTGTTTCCTAGGGCTATTGCAAAACCTTTGGAAAAAATGACACCTGGCTGTGTCCCTGAAACTCACTAGTCCACTTCGCCCTTGTTGCCTTTCCCCAGCTCATTAGAGTACTGCCTTTCTTCTGGTCCTTGGCTTCCAGCCCTCACGTGCCTGGGCTATCTGGTCTTCAGCAGACTGATGACCAGAAGATGCCAGTAGGTGGGGTAAGGGTGGAGAGGGTTTCTCCTTGCTATTTGGCTTGCATTATCCATCATCCTAGATTGAAGCCACGCGGACAGTCTCTGAGCTCAGCTCTCACCCACTGCTTTTTCAACTGAGCTGAGTGGCCCTGCTAAAAAGCAAATGTTGAGACATTGACCAACCTAACACTGTGTGCTGGTGTGACACTCGTCCGAAACCCACTGCCATTTATTGCCTCCCACCCACACTACTGAACTTTAGCTTCTCCGTACCCAGTTTTCCCTGCTCAAACCCATTCTTTATGTAGCTGACAAGAGGTTCTTCTAAAATAAAATCTGATTAAGACACCTCTTTGCTTCAAACCCATCATCCATTAAAGGGAATAGACTTCAGGGAACTTGTGAATACCCTGAAATGTACATCCTAGTTCTGGTTGTGTGCATATTAACTTTGATCAGATTTTCAGAGGATTCTGTGACATTCCCTGCTTCCCACCCACCCCCCCTAAAAAAATTTATATACCTCTGCTTCACAGGATAAAGTCCAAGCTCATTAATTTGTAAGGCAAATTAATAAAGACAAAGCCCTTATGATATAGTTTTTACCAATACCTGTTTTATTTTGGGGTCTCTTAGTCAGTCCCAGTTGTACAGATACATCTTGCTATCTCTCACCTCCTCGGCTTTGCTCAAACTGTGCCCTCTGCCTTGAATAGCTTCTTCTTATCCTTCCCACTGAACTCCCTCCCTCATCTGGCTGACCCCTACGTAACTATTATAACTCGATTCAAGAGTTCCTTCTTCCACAAAGCTTCTTCCGACCCTCCCCTCCATCCCACGCTACACAGAGGCCCCTCCCTGGGCTGCCACCATGACAACGCACCCACCTCTACTGCAATTGTGCTGGCCCCATTGTGCTCCTCTGCAACAGAAGCTCTGTGAGGACAAGACGGTGGCTCACTCACCCTTTACCTCATCTCTTTCCCTAAAGACAGTGGACTTCAGGGGCCAGCCGTATCTACATCATCTGGGATTTTGCTAGAAATCCAGATTCTAGGCCCCACCCCAGACCTATTCTATCAGAAACTCTGCAGGTGGGGCCAGCAAGCTGTGCTTTAACGGGCCGTCCAGGTGACTCTGAAGCCCACTCAGGTCCACAAGACACTGATTGGAGACACTCCCCTGTCTCTTGCCTGGTCTATTGAGATAGCTTCTAACTGGGCTTCCTCATCCATCACTTTCCATTCTATTCTCCACACTGCAGCCAGGATTACCTTTTTTATAACAAAGGGCCTTGCTCGAAAGCCTTCAATAACCTACTTTTGCCCTTGGAATTAAATCCAGCTTCCTCACCATGGCCTACAGAGCCCGGCATGATCTGGCCTTGCTTTTTTCTCCAGCCTCAACCCCATCCCCCTTCACTAATTCTCTATGCTGGCCTGCTTTAAGTTCTCAGACCAACAATTCCTTCCTGGGATTGTGTGCGGGGTGGGGGGCAGGGTTGGGAGGGACAGGCGTGAGTCACCTTCTCTGTCCTTGAGGAGGAGCAGTCCAGTGAGAGAGACCGAGATGAACACGAATAAACATGCAGAGTGCGGGAAGCAAGGTACAGAGCTGCGCGCACAGTACAGAGCAGCTAAGATCAATTCCATTTTGGGCCTTCCATTCTGTGGCGACTTCTGACCGTCTCTGAAGCTCACAGGTGTAGGTTTCCCATGCAGACGTTCCAACACCAGTCATTTCCTCGTCCTGAGTCTCAGCCCCCACGTCTGAGAATCGGGGTAATGCCCACCACAAAGGGGCCTTGGAAGGGTGCATCAGCATGTGGGTGATGTACCCTGGAGTTTAGCGCAGGCCTATGCCGGGGGCCGAGCAGGGACTAATTCTCCCCTTATCTCTGGGGCAGGTTCAAGTTTAGACCTGGAGGAGGCCTAAGCTCCAGCAGGAAATTAAGCATGTCCTGAAAAACTGAGGAGTTAAGGAGCAGCCCTGAGGTTAGGCTTCAAGAGAAAGGAAATTTCCCCTCCACATTGAGAAATTTCAATGTGGGTGTGGCAGCGAATGTGAAAGTGGAACCTCCCTCCAGGGCCCCTGCATTTACCAGAAGGGGCAGCAGGGCTTGCAAAGGCCTTACAGAAAGAGCAGCAGCTGAACAGGAACTGGGGCCGCCGGTTCTGGGAAGCTGGGGCTTCAGGGTCACAGGCAGCAGGCCCAGTGTTTACAAACTGCAGGAGCACCTGGCACCCAGACCGTGTTAGGCAGAGTGAACCACGGTGAGCTGTTGGCACAAGTCTTCCGGAGCCGGAAAGTTGGAGAGAAAACGGGGGTCACTTCTCCAGGGCCCAGGGCTCCAACTCCCTACACAGACGGCTTCACTATGAGTGCTGGGAGGAGATGGGAGACCCAGAGCAGGCTAAGGGGGTTAGATGTTCGTTTGTTTATTCGTTCATTCACTCCCTAGTTCCTCATCTGTGAGATGGGAAAAGGAATCCATTCCCAGTCTACTTGGGATGTAAATAGTGGGAAAAGGTGGAGGGAGGGTTGCTATGGAGATCAAATGAGATAATTAATTCAATCATCCGTTTATTTAATGTACAGTAACTAAGCACCTGCTGTAATAAAAATTATAATGGACACTTATTGAGTGTCTCGTGAGTGTCCAGTGTGATGCTCACACCCACTTTCCCAGGTCACTGCTGTTTTTCCCCCTACAGAGGAGGAAACTGAGGAATAGAGAGATGCACTCACCTAAATCACACAGCGAGTCAGTGGTGGAGCAGAACTTGGAGCGCAAGCTGACTGCTCACTGGTCCTGTATTTACAGCTGCAAATGGGACCCAAGTCTTATCTCCTGCACTGAAGTAGGGAATCTTCAAGGTTGAAAATTATCTGCTAACTTCTGAATCTGCAGTGCCACGGCATGGCCCAGCATGTAGCAGCTGCTCACTAAATGTGGGCGGGCCAAGTGAATATCTATAAAACAAAGTGAAATGCAGCAGTCTGGTGAGCAGACAGAGAAGAAAACGGACAGCATGTGAGATAACACGGGGGTGCTGCAAAGGGTCCCCTGCAGTTTGTGCTGGGTCAGTGTGTGTCCATCAGGGTCTCAGCAACCCACCAATGGCTCCCATGAAATATTGAGAGGAGGGCTTATTTGCGAAGGTGCACACATGGAAGAATCACAAGGGAGAGGACAGGTGATGAGTAGCTACCAAATTTTTCCTACAAGGGGAGGGAGAATACTACAGAGTTGACCGATCACTCAGGAGGAGCATCAAGGGACATGGCCAGCTCCAGTGCTCTTACAAGGAAGGGATCAAAGAAACGCATTTCCTTTCTCCCTCTGGTCACCTTCTGAGGCTCCCAGCTGGCCAGGAACCCATGATGGCATCCGCACCGATCAACTTCCTGGGCGCAGAGCAGATGGGGAAAGGTGGAGTGTGCTTCCAAAGGCGGAAATGAAAGATATTCAGCACAGACAAGAACAGTGAGCTGGTGTTTTCTGGGAAACAGAGCAGGGAAGGGCTTCCTGTCAAGGGAAAGGATGTGCAGACCCCGTCCAGAAGGTTGGGAACACTCCAGGTACATTGGTGTAGCAGACATGGGGATGAGAGACAGTGGCTGGACGTGAGACTGGAGACAGAGGCAAGGGCTGGGTCATGGAGAGTCAAGGCAGGGAACCCTGTCCTGCCAGCACTAAGGAACCACCACAGGCATTTAAACATGGCAGCGTCTCAGGTGGGTTTGCATTCTGGAGCAGTTTCTTTGTCCACAGGGTGGTGAATGATTTGAGGAAGGAAGAAGGGGTCTAGAGACAGGGGGACCCTTTGGGGACCTATTGCTACAGGTTTGAAGAGATGAGGATGAGAGTCTCAATAGGGAAAAGCCCGCCCTCCTTCAAGTAAGAGGAAGACAGACCGGACCCTCGGGCACCACAGGGTCGGGACCTGCTCCTATAAAGCACCTTTATCTCCCTTCAAGGGCGTGTCTGGAGCAGGAGGGGCCCGGTGCTGAAAACCAGAGTGAAGTCACGGTGTCTTGGGGAGAGCTCTGGATTCCCTTTCCTTTTTGTGTGGAGAGAGGTTGTGAAGAAGACTCTGGGAGAGACTGCAGATCTCTAAGGGACAAGGGTGCCTTGGCCAAACGAGAGAAAGAGAAGGAAAGAAAAGGTCAGAGGATGAAAAGGAGCTGCCTTTGTTGTTAGAATGTGTGGGAGGCTGTGCCCAGGGGAAGAAATGGGTTCTGGAAATTGCTTCAGACACTAGGAAACAAATTGGAGGGACATTGGTAGATCTCTGCAATCATGTATTTTTATTTTTGCTGGTGTTGGATACCACAGGGAACTGGGAGAGGAGGAGGGGCTTAGGAGAGATGGGAAGGATCCGAAACAAACATTTCTGGGGAAATTAACAATTTGAAATGCCAGGCGGCTGGGGAAACAAGCAAAGAGCTTCAACTGAACTTAGAAGGAGACTTCTGTAGTCAGGGTCCATTGCAGAAGGGCCGATGTTTTGAAGGTGGGCCATTTTTTAACTTCCAGGGATTATTTTGGACAGTTATGTGTTCTTCACCACTGAAGTATAATTATGTCTGAATGCCTTACAGAAAAATAGGTGACAGAATGATAAGACGGGAGCTGGCATAGAAAAACAGCACCTTACGTTACATTGGCGTCAGGACACCTTCCACTGGCAGAGGTCATACCTGACAAAGGCTTACCTGTGCCCAGCTTCTTTTAAATGGGTAACTAAGTCCCCCGATTACGCATGTATGGTCCCGTGTGCATTATTTCATTTGATTCTCCTAACAGTGTTTGAGCTACCACGGAGAGGAGACAGCATAGGGCAGAAGTGGCCAATTTCTTCCTATGCAGCATCAGATAGCAAATATTTTAAACATTGTAAGGCCACCTATGATCTCTGGTGCATATGCTCCTTCATTTTTTATTTGTTAAACAACCCTTTAAATATGTAAAAATCATTCTTAACTGGTAGGCCATACAAAATCAGCCACAGAAAAACAGGCCTCTGTAGTGTATTTTCAACAGTGTAGTCATTGGATTTTTGACCCGGGTTTAAATTTTCGTTCTGTCCTTAACAGGCTGAATGATTTTTGGCAAGTCATTTAATGTTCTTTTCCTTCTTTTGTAAAATGACCACACCTGCCTCACCAGGCTATTAGGAGGACAGAAAGAGGTACTTCCGCAGTTCAAATCCTAACTCTGCCATTTACTTGCAGTGTGTTTCTCAGCAATTAAACTCTGCGCATCAGGTTCCTTACCTGAAAAAATGAAGATAATGGGAGTCCCGATTTTCTATGAATGTGGTGTGGATGAAGTGCTGTAAATGTAAACCTCCTAGAATAGTGCCTAGCATGTATAAGTTGTTGGTATTACTCATAATATCATGCCAACACGTAAGGCACCTGGTACGAGGTAGATGCTTGCCAAATGGTAGCTGACCATGGCAGCTGCTCTCCAGTAAGAAGGCAGATTCTAAGAAATTAAGGAAGGCCGGGCACAATGCAAAGGCCTTGTCCTGCCAGAGTTCAGCTACAGTTCACTCTTGATTTCTGTCCTGCAGGATGAGGCGAGCATGACTGGCTGCATGAAAGTGAGCTCTGTCTCCCTGTCCAACGCGCAGGGCTCCCCCCACCATCAGATAAGCACTTTCGTAACCTAAATCCATTTTGATCTCAGCAGAGATCTATGTACACATGCACGCACTTGGCAGCCGTGGGCTGCAGACCTGGTGCACTTGCTTGTGATTTGAGCCATGTTATCAATACTTGTGAGTGTAAACTTGGGAGATCAAAGCTATCCAGGTCAGGAAGGCTAATATTTAAATTCCAGACTTGCAGGCACAACTCTGAAATTCCATGGCTCAGAATCAAGTTCACGTACCAAATCAAGTCAAACATTTGTTTGACAGAGTTGTAGGGCTCTGGAGTATGGGTGGGGTTTGCATTCAGAGAAATTGGGGGTCTGCCCAGAATGGAATTTCTGTGAAATTCTGGCTGAGAATAGTTTTTAGGTTCAAAGCTCTGTGTGACCCTACTTGGAGCAAACACATTTTCACAGAGAGGCCCAGCTTTGATATCACAGAGAACATGTTTTCAGTCTCTGGAAGTAATACATTCTGCTGCTCTCAAGCAGCACAACCTGGAGATAACACCCAGCACATACCTTGCAAGACAATATAGAAACTAGACACAATGGACACATATTTCCCAACCGTAACAGGGTCTCACCCCATGCCAGCTCTGCATTGCTCATTGTTTCTTCCACTTCCATTGCCCCATCCCCCTCACCACGGCAACATGCAGACCAAAGCCCATCTCCCCCGGAGATATCACATCACCTTTTGTCTCCCCACTTCACTAAGCCCCCGGGGAGTGCCCTTCACATGCTAGCCGGAACAGAAAGCCCTCAAAGAGAGTAGTCTGTGCTGGGTACAACGCAATGCAAATGACTTGGAGGTAGAATGTGCCTAGGTCTGTGGGTTCGTGGGTAACAGAAAGCGTCATTCTTCCTGGTAGCAGTGGACTGTGTCTCACGGAGCAGCTGGACCTCCAACACCTTCCCCAATGCAGTGTAAACAACAGCCTTAAATCCCACAAACCTGAGGTTCAAATCCCAGTTCCGCCCCTCTTTTAACTGTGTCATTGGAGCGCATCATTTAACCTCACTGAACCTCAGTTTCCTTGTCTGTAGAATGGGGATAATTACACTATCTACCTCATGGAGGTGTTGGAAGAAATAATGAGATAACCCATGTAGAGCACTTAGCACTGTTCCTTGTAAAGCTAACACATAGTAAACCCTTTTAACTACCCTCATTTAAAACAGGAATAGACTTAAGAACAGGGTATTCTATCAAATTCTCTTCACATATAATCAAATTGATCATATCTTACATTCATGTAATGCTGTTAACATTTTTATAGTAAGTTGAAACTTACAAAATTGCCAACATTTGACCAAATTTGGCCTATAAAAATGGCAATTTCATGCTAGCTCGTCAGAGCACCTGATCTCTACAGCCGCTCTGTGAGGGTGTCAGCATCTGTGGGGGTTCTTCCCACAGTCTTTCCCAAAAGCTTCTCCCCCCCCCAATTACATGGATGCTGAGACAGCATCCTGTTCAATGACCACTGTTGTTAGGTCCAGGGGTACGCATGTGGACCAGCTGCACTAAAGAGTCTCTTCCCCGCGAATTTTTTTTCATTAGAGTCCTAGAGAGCTTTGTTAGCCTTTCTCCAGTAAATGAAGTTATTGGGTATCAAACTCTGGAGCAGATGATGGCTATGTTTTCTACCGTTCATTTATCCAGTTAGTATTTATTGTGTACCTTCTCTGCTCCAGACACTGTGTTGGATGCAAGTGACTTAGAAATCAACAAATGAATAAGATCCTTTTTCTCAAATAACTTAACTGTACGAGAATAGACAGAGAGCGAGCAAGAAAGCAAACAAACGTGTAAGTGTGGCCGAGTGTGCTGGACACTGCGCTGGGGCTGTGCGGAAGGAGCTGGGCCGCAGAGAGAGAAGCACGCAGCCCGCACCCTGATAGAAGCGGAGGAGGCGGCGGAGGGCGCCCTGGTGGGGTCTGAGCCTCCGGTTCCGGCAGCCCCGAGACCTGCTCTTTCGCTCCCCTCCCAGCACCGTGGCTCCTCAGCGCTCCTTGGATCTCATGAGCTGCAGACGCATTTCACTCATTGTCGTAGTTGTACAAAGCTGAGTTTCTTCGATCTGCGATCATAAGCGCCCACTCTAATAAGCGGTCTAGATGGGAACACTTATTCTTCTCCCTGAAAAATATTAAGCAGGTAAGGACTTGCTTGGGAAAGCGGGTCTAACACTTGAGCCTCACGCATCCTTTCTGGATATGTAGCTTAAGTATAAATCGTGTAACCTGACATGTTACATGAAATTAAAAAAATAATTCATCAACTTTAGTCAGACCCCTGCTGTCTTCACCATCTTTGACAGCTTTAGATGGTCAACGGGATGGGAAGATTGATAGGATCAGAGTGTCTGGAAGCTGGAAAGAACTTTAAGGATCAGGAAATCAGACCTCATTCTACAGATGTGGAGATAAAGGCTCAGCGCTGATACATGACATGTTCAAAGTCACACAGCTTGTCAGCAATCAGATTAAAGTTGAACCCAGGACTCCTGACTCTCGGTCCATGTTCAAACTGCCATCGGCACATTCACTCACTCATTCAAGAACCATCTCGAGTGCTTATTATGTGTCAGGCCCTGTTCAGGTTGCTGGGGTCACAGTGGTTCCTGTCCTTGTGGAGTTTTATTCTAATTAGGAAAAGACCGATAAACAAGCAAATAGAAAGTCTGATGGCTGGTGTTCAGAGGAACCTAAAAGAGCGTGAGAGAGTATGACTACGTGCATGGAGGGCAGGAGTCATGTCATTTTAAATTGAGTGGTCAGGGAGGTCTTCTCTGAAGGGGTATCACCTAAGTTAGGATCTGAGAGGCCAGAGGAACTGACCACATGAAGATTTAAGGTAAGAGTGTTCGAGGGAGATTAGACAGTTGAATACAAAGGCTCCAAAATGAATTGACCCATTCAAAGAACAGAAGGAGGACTGGTGTGGCTGGAGCTCCATGGAAAAAGGTGAGGAACTGGAGGGTGACATGAACTGGAGGTGGAGAGGTCGGCAGGGGCTAGACTGTGGCCTCCAGGGCCAAAATAAGGAATGAGGCTTTTATGTTAAGTGTAACAGAAAGCCAGTTGGGTAGTTTTAAACAAAGAAGCAACACAATCTAATTTCCACTTTAAAACCTGATTCTGATCACCTGTTGGACAATGAGAGGTAGAAATAAAGAGCCTGTCACGCAGGCAGGAATGCTGGGGATCTGGACTGGGGTGGAGCAATGGAGGTGAAAGAAGAGGATGGATTTCAGACACGCCGCAGGGGCCCAGTGGACGGGATGTGCCGGTGGCTCGGGAAGGGTGAAAGATGCATCTGATCGGGATCCGCAGTTAAGTCACGCAGTTTTACCCTAACAAACTGAATACATGCTGTTGCTGTTCACTGTGGGGACCTGGAAAAGATGAAGGATTGTGGAGAAAAAACAAACCACAAGTTCTGTTTTGTGTGTTACTCTGCACTCTTGCACAACAAGAGGTCCGTAACTGACAAAGTAAACCTGAAGAAGAATCAATCAATTAGAAGACAGGGATCATTGGTTGCTGCTCAGCTGCTGCACAGCTGACCATCTGGTCCCCTCATCCCTTATTGATTAATCAATATGGAGCTGCCTGAAAAGTAATCATCACCATTATGGCAAACCACAGAGAGGGAGAGAGGGACACAGAAACTACCAAGAGATCCAAGCTAGCACTAAAAGTTACCAGGTCATACCCCACCAGGAGATGCAGAGTTGGATGGGGAGCGGTGTTCCAGCCAAAGGGCTCCAACTGTTCAGAGGTGGGCAGGACCATGGAGAGCCTGAAGAGACAGTCAAGGGCACTCAGGATAGACTTACACTCTGAGACAATAGATTAGTGCTTTGCGTTGTAGGTGAGAGGTAAATATAAGGAAACAGCACCATGTAATCAAACTTGAAGGAAAAACATTCATTCATTCATTGAATACATCCTTATTGAGCCCAGTCTTTGTGCAAAACTGCTGTAAGTACAAAAACATAACAATAAGGGGAACAAAGACCCTGCCCTCAAGAAACTTACATGTAGCAGAAAAAGACTGAGAGTACACAAATAATGTAACCACCATATGTCAGGGCCAGCTATGTGCTGCGGAGAAAGGCCAAGCGGTTTGTGTGTTTTGAGTAGTTTGGGCATTTTGCACCCTGCCCGGTGCAGCTCAGCCTATGGGGATCCTCTAGACAAACACAGTCGGAGTGGAGGTCTGTTCATGAGGTCTGCGCAGCTGCCGGGGGCTTTCACACCAAGGGAGGCTTCTTCCTCCTTCTTGGCACAAGTTGCTGGGGCTGAATGTACAAGCCTGGGGAGGGCATCATGAGAGCAGAGAGGCAACAGGGCCAGTTCTTGTGGAGCCTTGTGAGCCATTGTCCGAGCCTTGGGTTTTCCCCTGAGTGTGATGTGTTGCCGGAACTCGGGGGAAGGGAAGAGCATCCTGCTGTTCTTCCCCACCCTGTGTCATTCACCTGGCCCTCCCCGCCCCCGCCCTGCTTTGGTTAGTACATTCTCGGCAGCTGGGGAAAATAATCAGAAACTTTCATTCTCTCTGTACAATGACATCTATAAAACCTCTAATTCTCTGTTGGTCCCTTACGGAACCCCCACCAGAAATTTTCAGGTTATGTTGGGGAGAGAGGTAAAGCTGTCATCTGTTTCAAACCAAATAACCCACTTTATCCCTAAGGTGGTTTTCTTGGTGGGAAGGCTCCAGGGTGAGGGAGAGAGATATCAAGAAACCTGGTCCTGCGTCTGTCCCTGTCTCTTCGTGTCTCCTTGGGTAAGTCAATTCCCTTCTTTGTGGGTGGGGTTTGGGGCCCAAACTTTATTCTCTTTAAACACCCTTCCCACTCTAATATTCCTCGAACCCTCGCCAGTCTTTTCCTTCTCGACATTTCCCCACCTTCAGGCTTTGATATGTGTACACCGTTGAGAAAGGAGTGGGAGGTCCCGGATGGAGAGGGGACTCGGGCGGAGCCAGTCAGAGGCATCTGGCCCATCCCGGCCCAACACTGAGGAGGCCTGGCAGCTGGAGCCACGGGGGTTCATCCTGGTGACTTCTGGGGAAAGTACCAGCTCTCATTGCAGAGGGGACTCTGACAGGCTAAATCCAAACCAGATGTGCACCGGAGAGAGCGGGGCCTATTACAAAGTGTTGTGAAACGGCCCAGGGGAGGTAAATAAGCAAAAACAGGCCGGTTGCCTAGCAGCACTTAAAACAAGCAGCAGCTCAATTGCCAGTGGCCAGGGCAGAACTGCTTTCTGCTTGGGGGAAGAAAGGACAGGGAGGGTTTGAGTCTGATGAGCACCCAGGGGGCCTGTTCCCAGCAGCCCTGCCCCACTCCCTGCAGGCCACTCCTGCTCTCTGGGGTGGCAGGGCCTGCCGCTGGCCCTGCCTAACTGGGATCCGCAGCCTCGGGGGCTTTGCACCCAGCCAGCCCCACAGGGTCAGGGTGGGGGCCTTTCCTCAGTGCTGGGAAATGGGGTAAGGGAGAGACCCCACCCACTCCTGAGAACTGTGCTCGGGAGCATGCACCGGGAGGAGGAAAAGGAACACAGCTACAGAGATCTGACTAAGGTCTCCTATGTGCCCAATACCTGTGTTGTACATGTGACCACTCATCATGCATTTCTTCATATATAATGTACTTCTTGAGCACCTATTGTGTCCCAAGCACTGTCACTGATCCCATGGATAGACAAAAAAGAGTAAAAGAGACATACCCTTTGCTTTCCCCATGTGGGAGGAGACAGACATTAAGCAAGGAATCACAATCAAATGATTGATTATAACTCACGCTAGGGGCTGCGAAGGAAAAGAGGGGCATGAAACAGGAAAGAGGCAGGTAGGATCTAAACAAAACATTCAGGGAAGGCCTCTTTTCGGAAGGTAGTTGAGATTTAAAGAATGAGTAGGTGTCATCCAGGGGAAAGAGGGGAAAGGGAGTCTCAGGCAGCTGGAAGGCCCTGAGGTAGGACAGACCCTCCGCTTAAGAGGCAAAGGCAGAGGGAGAGCTGAGTCTGTGAAGTGGTAGGAGGTGGAGAAGTGGGCCCTTACACGAAAAAGATGGGGATTTTGTCCTAAAGTGCAACAACAACAAAAAGTCCCTTGGGGGTTGTTTGTTGATAATAATATTGGGGGAGTGTCAGGATCCCTGAGTTGATGTGATTCTCATTTGTAAAAGATTATTCCTGAGTATAACATGGCAATTCTGAAAGGGAACTGAAAAGGGACAAGAAGGCCACTTAGGAGTTTCCTGCAGTAATCCCAGCTAAAATGCCAATGGCTTGGATTTGGAGGAGGAGAGGGGGAAGGAAGAAGAGAAGTTCAAGGTACACTTGTTACTGACTCCACTAATACAAGTCAGGTATTTCATCCCATTGGCAAGGTTGAGGAATGCGTCCCAGTCACACGGTGCCCTGGAGGCGCAGCTCCCACGGGACAGATCTGGGGATGGAGTGCAGACCTTCCTGACTCCTGAGCCTGCGCTCTCTTTGGAATACTGTACCGCCTACAGTCCCGCATGATCTCACTTATATGTGGAACCCAAAACACGAACTAAGTGAGCAAACACAACGGAGACAAGCCATAGATACGTAGAACATAAATCAACAGTCACCAGATGGGAAAGGGGTTGGGTGACTGGGTGGAAGAGGTGAAGGGAGTAAGAAGGACAAACCAGCAGACACAAAATAGTCATGGGGATGTGAAGTGCCGCGTAGGGAATATAGTGGATAATTCTGTGATAACTACGTATGGTATCAGGTGGGTACTAGACTTATTAGGGTTGCCACTTCTTAAGTTACATAAATGTCTAACGATCATGTTATAAACCTGGAGCTAATATAATATTGTATGTCAACTGTAATTGAAATTTAAAAAAAAATTTTCAATGACCTGCTGAGGATGCAGAGCCGACCGGAGGGGTAGAATCACAATAGGAAGGGAGGGCAGTGTGTGTGTGCGTGTTTGTGTGTGCGTCTGGAGGTGGGGGGAAGCGCGCAGAAGGCAGTGTGTGTTCGCACAGCTTCCCAGCACACTGCCCACCTGTGTGTGGCAGCTTCGAAGGGCATCTCTGGCTCCTGTCGTAATTAGCCCCTTTCAGGCCAGCACTTGCTTATCCCCCTGCAGTGATGGAGACACACACCTGCTCCTTGGGGGACAGCCGAGGCAGCTTCCACAGCCCGTAGCAAGCTGGTCTGAGAGTCAGGAGCCCAGAGACACCACCTCAGTGGCTACTCTGCAGATCGAGGCTTGGATCACAGGTCTGCCTGTGACCTTGGGCTAGTTTATGAACTTCTGCATTTGCAGTTTGCTAACCTGCAGAATGGACACAGTGATACCTGCCTTGTAGTGTTCCCATATTTAAGGAGATACTGGTGCTTGGCTCGGGGCCTTACACAGAAGCAGCACTCAGTAAAGAATGTCCATTCTTATCATGGCCGCTGAAGACCCTTGTCAAAATGTAGCGTTTGTACTTTAACATCCACAGTGGCTGTCTCCCCCCCCCCCCCACCACAATCTGCTGTTTGGAGAAGCACTGGCCTGTGAGTTGGGAGACCTGAGTCCTTCTTCTGACTCACTGTGTGACCTTGTGTGAGAGCCTTCCCTCTCTGAGCTTCAGGTACCCTCACCTATAAAATGAGAGGTTTTTGTACCTGGTGGGGTTCTAATCCAGGGCATATAAAGAAGTGCTGTTTACTTGGGAAGTAATGGAGAAGCAGGACACACACATTATATAAATATGTTTTGAATTAAATATGGGTTTTTTTCCTGAACACTTTCAACATCCCCCAGAGATTCTTCAATTTGGGCGAACCTGTCCTACACAAGAGTGGCCTGTAGTCCCACAGATGGGTTGTCAGGTCTCCTGTTCTCCTTTATATTTCCTCCCCTCAGAGGCAGTTCATCATCTGCAAGGTTGTCGAATCATTTTTCCAGTGTGCAAAACTCCTGTGGGGATTCTCACAGGTGGAGAAAGAAGTGACACATAAGCAAAAGTAGGGGGCCAGAATGAATCCTGTGGAGCTGGGTTGGATGGAGACATCAGCCCAAGCTCCCGTTTAGTTTAATGGAGATACACATGGGTCGAGGTGAGTGTTTATTCAGGGAAGTGGACATACATACTGTTCCTAGCTCTGTTCACTGAGAGGGGCTAGAAGCAGGGACGCTCCAACAGCGGCAAGTACAACCTCAGCGCGCAGGCTTTGGTTTCTAAACACCATTCTCCCAGGAGAGAAACCAGGACTCCTTGGAGAACTGCAAGATGAGCCAGGAGTATCGTGCAGCATCAGAGAAAAAAGCAAGTGTTCAAAAGAAACAAAAAAGGGGGGGATGAGGAATGTCACAAAAACTCATAGGAAACCAACCTGGAAAGAGCTCCCAGTGATCAAGGCCAGAACAATTTGAGCAACACAGTAAATGACAGTTGCAACAAAATAAATAACAATTGCATTGGATTATAACCCCCAAATAAAACAAATACCCATGAGTCCATATTGACATGGATAAATGGTTGCATGAATAATAAATAAATGGGGGGAAGAGTCAATCTGCCTTAAGGAACATTTCCTACAGTACGTGCAAAAGGCATGAGGGAAAGAGAAAATCAGCGTTAGAACACCACAGTGATAATTGCCTCAGGCAACATCCGCTGATGAATGCTGGAATGGAGGCAAAACCCATACTTGCCTGGACTGAAACTGCCCTCCCCCTAAAAACACAATAATCACTGTGGGGGTTTAACATATGTCCTAAGTTCCTTGATACTCCTCTCTCCAGCGGTGGAACTCAGTTTCCTGCCCTTGAGTGTGGGTTAGATTTAGTGACTCACTTCTAATGACTAGATGATGGGAAGGGAACAGGAGGAGCCGACCAGCAGAGGAACCTGGAAGACGCTACCTTAACAAATGGCTCAGGGTTAACACCGCCAGTGATAAGCCATGTTGAAATGTGGTAACCACTAATGTGACAGCAAATCGTCTCCATGTATTCTTCCCCCAAATCCATAACCTCAGTCTAATCACAAAAGAAACATCAGATTAAAACTGAAGGACATGCCCCCAAATACCTGATCAACATTAAGATCAAGGTTATGAAACAGAAAGAAAGAGAAACTGTCACAGGTTGGAGGAGATTAAGGAGAAATCCCAATTACATGTGTAGGCTAGTTAATAGTAATATCCCAGAGTTAATTTCTTGGTATTGACAAATGTACCATGGTGATGTAAGACAGCAACACCAGCAGAAGCTGGGTGAAGGGTATATAGAAATCTCTGTACCATTTTTGCAACTTTTCTGTAACTCTAAAATTGTTCCAAAAAGAAAAAGAGAAACTTTAAGAGTGTAAATTGTTCCAGTGTAAAGGTCATACTGTGTACTTTTTCTCTATCTTCTCAGAGTTCCTAGAGGTGACAAAATATGCTCAAGGAATCCTTGCAGACAAATGCTCTTTGGGAGCACAGAACGTGTCCTAATCCCATCTGATTCCTCGGCATGAACTAGTGATGGCATGCGATGACTCTGGGAAGCAGGAGAACAGGGTTCCGATTCAGGTTTCATGATGAATGACTGTACACCTTAGAAAACTCACTTCATCTATGAGTCATATATTTCTTTGTCTGGAAAATGGAGACAGAAATACTATTTGCTTCATAGGGCTATGAGGATTAAGTGAGACAATGCATTGTGGGGAAAAAGCTTTGTAAATTGCAAAGCCCTGTGTAAATGGTCATTGTTATGTTGACACACAGATAATGATCAATCACAAGTTCTACCTGAATGGGTCGTGTTTCCCCAGCTCTCCACCCTACACATCTCTGCAGTCAGGGGTGTATCCTTCCCTTCCAGTGTCAGCTAATCCAGCCACCTACCCATACACACCTTGGGTATGTGAGCACCTACAGGTCCAGACTTCTTTCTAACGTGGACAACATCAGCTTCATCTGCTTGCTTCTGTTCATATGCAGGCAAAGAGAAAGGAGGAAATCCTGTTTATTTTGTAACATCTAAGCCTTCTTTCCAAAATACTATAACCCTACCAAGTTTTAATATGGCAAAATATAATAATAATAATAATGTCTACCATTCACTGTTCTCAGGATCAGCTCAATATTTCCAAGATTTTCATCATTTTTGCTTCCCCTTCATTATTTTTGCCACAAGTGTCATTATCATGTCTAATTGGTTTTAACATGCTTCAGTATAGAGTCCGTGAGCTCAGTAAATCTGCAAGTTTATTTTGCTTTATGCCCTGAGGTGTATGGTGTCTCTAAGCAGGAAAACACACCCCAGGGGTACATAACAGACATTCAGTCAAGGGTATTTATTTAATCAAGAGGTCACACTTCAGAGACAATGTTTCAGCTATCTTTAACTCCACTCAGTACCAAAGTTTTGTTCATTAGCATAATAGATATCAGAAATAGGTTTTAATTGAGGAAATTAATAATTTTCCAGGTGTGTGGGTTAGCTAAACTATTGTGGAGACAATCCTCACCTTTGCGTAAATGATACACAAGAATCTAGCAGGCTTTACCCCTTTCGCTCTTTGAGTGGTGAATGCGGCTTGACTTTGAAGACACTCTGAATCCAGCTCAGGCATCCTGATTGTCTGCTACCACGGTAAACCTGAGAAGGTGCTTCTCAGACCGCTGACAGCCTGGAGCATAAGGGCCCTCACTGCTGAGCTCGGAGTCCATCACTGCATTCGGCCCTGGGCCACGCTCTCACCTCTGCTCCCAGACAGTGACTGAATATGCCAGGCTGCTGGAAGACAGGGGCCCCTCTGGTGAGCGCCACTGGCCCAGGAGTCCCCAAAACTTTGTCGAACTTCCCTTGGGTCTACCCGGTAGACTAAGGCATTTCCACCCAACATTTTCTTCCTTAATTCCCTCTCCTTTACTCTGGGCCAGACCAGCATCAGGGTCTAACACTCTCTCCGGGTCCCCCAGGAGCCTTATAGGCGCTTCCATCTCCCACACATCGAAGCCCACCTGTGTATCCAGAGGACCCAAATAACGTAAGTGGAACTGAAAGTAGCCTAAAGAAAGAGACGAAAAGATGGGGACTTGAGATTGGCTCATCTACCACATGCGGCTGGAAAAGGGCGCATCACCGCTGCCAGATGAGGCGTAGGTGGACCCTGGAACAAGGTGCTGGCTTAACTAATAAGAGTTTGTCTGTAGTGACCTGGGAAAATACTCTGGAGGAGGGGATGCCACGATACCATGGCAGACTCAATGATGTCAACGCTTGAAAAGCAGGGAGAGCAATGCCTAGAAGACCGGGCTGTTAGCTGGTTACTGCCACATTGTGCTGACACCTTGCCGAAGAACAATGAGAGGTGGAGGCATTTAACAAGCAGTTAGTGGCTAAGTGTCAGGGTCATCGCCTCTGTGCCTGCTCAGAGCAAACCTGTGACTGAAGGACGAACCCAACTGAAGAGCACGCACTCTGTGAAAACACAGAGCCCCAGAGAGGTCTGACTGCTCAGTCATGGCGGGTCTGTTATGGGAAGGACAGCGTATGGATGTGAAAACTTAGGACCCTGAAATTTGGGACAGGGATTCTGCATGGGAGCCCTTGGAGATGTTGACTCTGCCTGCTTCTGAGCCAGAGTCTAGGGTGAATCCCTGTAAACCCCAGCTGGAGACGTGCTGGGCTGAGTAAGGGAGGGCAGTGGCTACACACTTAAGGAGAAGAGCTTGCAAGGAGCTGTTACATACCAACAGCAGCCAGCGGATTACCCTTGGGTTTGGATTCTGAGGCTGTTTGATCAAGGAAGCCAGAAAATAATACCAGATAAGCAAGAATTCATCTCCTTGGAGGCACATTTTGGGGACATGGCATTTATCATTCCAGGAAGGACTCCAGGATGAGTCACACTCACTGCACGAATAGCTGTTAGAATCCTGGAACAATGATGATCGACTCTCTAGGAGGTGAAACTGCCCAAATTGTCCTGGAGAATAGTAGGGGAAGGAACAAAGAAGCTGAGAGGTGTAGCATGAGGTAGGAATTAAGGTAACATATAAGGCCAGAAGACATACTGTTCTTCAAGGCCACCAGGAATGACTGGGTAGAGGAGCATGGCATTGGCACAAAGGTCAGATGGCTCTGCGGACCAGGTATAAGGGCAGGAGAGGCGATCACAGAGAAGGACTCTTTAGTAGCGCTGGGGGATGATGGCCCACCCACCCAACCCACCAATTCAGGTGATAGAGGTCAGGTGATGGTGCTTAACCACCAGAAGCCAGAAGAGCACAGTCACTGGAATGACCAGCAAGGTCCAAGAGGTACCCAAGGGAGCCTGACCCACAGGGAGTTGAGGAGATTGCTAATCACACATGATGTTTTTAGGAGCAAAATAGATAGATAAGGTTGATACTTAAAATCTATTACCAGAAAAAAAACAACGGAGGGGCTGAAGGCAGTCACCTTAATAAAAAGTCATGATCCTTGTTCAGTTCCCATACCTGAGCCAGTTTTCAGATCCAGAACCTATTGGCTAAAGAGGTGACTGTGTCCCGTGGACACACTGAGTGCTAATTTTCTCAGTCCCTGAGTATATAATTGGAATTTATATACTCAGCAATTGGAGCAACCCCACATCAGATCCTTGGGTGGTGGGGTAAGGGCTGTCATGCCAGGAAAAGACAAAGGGACAAGCTCTGAAGCTGCTTGCCACCCAACCCAGCCAAGACAGTAAACCAAAAACAATCAACGTCCTGGGTGAGTGGGGGATTAGTCTCCCATTTAAACACTTGCAAATTGCAGGAGTGGCGGTCCCATGTAACTCACCGGTCTAGCCCCTGCAGAACGCTGGTAGACCCTGGAGCTTGAAGACTGCTGCAGACGTAACTGAGTAGTGGCCCCGACTGCAGCAGCTGGTGCCAAACATGGCAACCCTGCCAGAACGATTCACGGGATCCCAGGGATATAAGGATATGCCACCATTGATCTGGTGAATGCATTCCTTCCCATTTCACTTTGAAAACAAGATTAGAGGTGGTTTGCATTTACATGGGACAGATGATAATATTCATTTTCTCAGGATTATGTTAATTTACCTGGACTCTGTGGTAATATAGTCTGAGCAAAATGGAGAACAGAACGCTGGTCCCTTACATTGATCACATCATGCTGATTGGATAAGAGGAACAAACAGGGGCTGGAACACTGGAGGCCTTGGTAACACACACGCACTCCAGAGGGTGGGAGATTAGCCCTAAACAGGACTCAGGGTCCTGTGGCTTCGGTGAAGTTCTTAGGCAGTTAGTGGTCTAGGACACGCTGGGACAGCTCCTTCAAAGTAAGAGACAAAGTGCCGCATGTCACATCTACTACTGCTCAGCAGTCGTAATGATCTTCAGCTGACCCTGCACCTGGGCTTTACCCCCTTAGCATCTAAAGTCCAGGGCTGACGCATCTGATTGGGCCAGCGTAGGCCAGTTGTTCCTGGTCTAGTGCAGAGCTTCCCAACCAGGAAGATAGCTGTCTTAGAGACAGCTGGACACGACCCGGGGACTTTGCTCTAAGCAATGCCATATGGTCTCTAATCTTCATGCTGTTTAACTCAGGGTGCTGATATGCATGCACCACGGTGGGGCAAGATAGTAGGAAGCGCTCTTCTAGCTGCTCAGTGGGGAGGAAGAAAATAATATATTCTCGGGGGCAAAGCCATGCTCCTACTCCAATTTAAGAAGAATTTCCTCACTTTAGGCAACCCCCAAAATGCCCATTCCCCAAGGCAATTGTTAATTCAATAGCCTTTATTTTTTAGTCACCTACTATACGCTCAATGTTCTATCTCTCTAAATAAACCAGGTCCCTCTGGTTAATACATACTAGGAGTGGTTAAACTGATCTCCTGAATAATTTGAACTGTGTGACATGATGTTTCTTCTTATCGTCATTTCTGGTAATTTCACTTTGTTGCTTCCATTTTTTTTTTTTTTTTGGTCTATTTGTTTGTTTGTTGTTTTTAACCAGACTTGGACTGATGACCTCATTGTATAATTCTCTGCCACCGATGTGTGGCCTTCCCTCAGAATCCCGGGAACCTGCACTGTGATTCTCCCACTGGAGTGTGCCGTGAGATTCATGGTGAAGTTTGTCCTACCCTGTTCCTTCCTGCGTCGTATCCTCTGCTAGGACACGTGGCCCAAAGGGCGGTGCTGCTTGCACTGCAGGCTTCATCTCCTGCGAATCTCTGTCCTGTTTCAGACCCCACTTAAAACTGACAGCCTCTGTGTTCCCCAGTATATGACCAGGAGTGATATATGACCAGGGGTGCTACGTCTATATGTGGAATGTGTTGCTACCAGAACCCAATAGTAGGAATTGGGAGCTCTCCCCCAATTCCTACAAGGAAGCCAACCTGGCACCATGCTTTGGACATCCTTTGGGGACATCATGAGTTTCCAGCAGGGCTACCAGCATGGCACTGAACATTCCGGAAAGGTGGGGTCAATGGCAACATCCTAAATAGACTGTTCTTGTGCAAGCATTGGGCTCTCTCTCCTTCCCAAGCCTCTTGCTCTTGTCTTCCCACGAATCCTATGAGCTAGGCACATGGTTACCTAGCACACGCAGTGTCTTTGTACAAATTGCTGGAAGATCTCTTGGCAGATCACTAGAAAGAAGCAAACCTTCCTCCAAGCCAAGCATAGCCTCCACTCACTCCCCTCATCCAGATGGTTTTCTGCAAGACACGACCTGTACAACTCTACTTAGTAGCATTAACTATGCAACTACCGTTTCAATCTATTTCTTTTTTACCTCATTGAACAGGAATTGGCTTCTGTTTGTGGCAGACATTGCTATATATTCACTAAACCTCACTTCCTTTTACTCCTGGGCACATAGCTAGTAACTACATCTCCCAGAATTCTTTGAAGTTCTTTGGTTCCATGTACTGATCTCTGGCCAATAGAGTATGAGAAGAAGTCATGTTCTTCCAGGGCTAGACCATAAAATCCTCTCACACTGTCTGCTACTGTCTTTCCCCAGCTGTTCCCTAAAGTCACCTAGAAGAGGGCAGAGCCACAAGCCCAGGTGAGCCCGAGCTCCGGGTTTTTGAATGAGTATGTAGAACAGAGTCTCTCCCCCTCCGTATGCCAAAAAATGAACTTGTATAAGGCTAAAGCACTGGTGCTTTGTGCTAGCTAGCTGGTAAAGCGGTTAGTTTACAGTGGCCAATTTGTTGTTTGCAAACAAAAATCCTGATTATTTCTGGTCTCCTTTGGTTACTAAATTTTATCCACATCTTGTCATCTCGGTTACCTCATAAGCTTCTTAAAAAATGAGACCTAGAGTTTTTCGACGCGTATTTTTTGTTCAGCTGGCCCGTTTATTTTTATTCACCCAGCCTATCCAGCCTATTTATTGGGTATGGCCAGAGGTAAGTTAGAGCCAGAAGGTGTTTTACAGACATGTAGCTCAGTTTTCCGCGTCCCAGTCCCCTCTCCACCAGTGCACTTCTCTCTCTCTCTCTCTCACACACACACAGGAAACCAAGGTTTGGAGAAAATGAACTAGTAGAAACTAAGTAAACATTCCATTGAATGAAATTATGTATAACTGTTGATTCTTAGCACAGTTTTTCATATTCACTGATTCAGAAAATAAAGTTAGAAACATGTTTCCTTTTGTCCTTTCATAGTTTCTCAATAAAAGGGACTTTATCAGTCATTTATTGCTATGTAACAGATTACCCCAAAATTTACTGGTTCAAGGCAACACGCACTTCTTATTGCGATTTTGTGGGTCAGGGATCTGGGTGTGGTTTAGCTGGGTGCCTCTGGCAAAGGTCTTTCCTGAGTTTGTAGTCGAATCATCAGCTGAGGCTGCCGTCTCATGTGAGGGCCAGACCGAGGTGAGGGGACACCATGCCTCAAAGCTCACTCAAGGGTGTGCAGCCTGTGCTTCCGCGCCACGTGGCTCTGTCTACAGGACTGCCTAGCTTCCCCCAAAGTGAGCAATCTAACAGAAAGCAGCCAAGGTGGAAGCCGTGGTCTTTTGTGTAACCTAATCTTAGAAGAGCCGTTTTATCGATCCTACCACGAATACCAGAATGCAGGGATCAGGAGGCCCATCTTAGAAGCAGTTTAGCAAGGAACATTCTAGGATTCTTCAAGGAGCTTTCATCGCGGATTGCCGGGGTGTCCTTAGCTCTTTTCTGCGCAAGTTCTCCTCCTGTTTCCTCTCTAAACCCAGTGCAGTATATCCGTGAGCGGACTGGTTCAGGGGACAGCGGGGAGGCAGAAAACATACCAGTTATTTTAACATAGAGAATTTGATGTAAAGAATTGTTAACTTAGTGGTAAAGCGTTCACATGGCAAAGAGTAATGGAAGGTACTGTAACAGTTGCAAGAATCTGCTCCCACCTCTAGTACCAGTGGAACAAAGGAAGAGGTTGGAATTATTAAAACGTACGGACTTGAAGAAGAGGCCCTGAGGACCGAAACTCAAGGACCGCTCAGTTGGTGCTAAGGTCTCTGAGCCTCGGTTTGGAGGTGGTGCTGCAACCCGGACCTCTTGGGAGGGACTGACAGTAGCTAGTGCTGGTGTCTCTGAGCGGGGGCAGTGAAGTTGACTTCGCACGATTGGAAAACTGCCCCCCGGAAGGAACTGAGGCTGTCAGGGTAGAGAAGCAAGGCTGGGGTGACACCGGCAGGAACAGGGAGGAGCAAGCCTCGTCTTCCTCTGCCGGTCTTGCAGTCTCTCCCTGGCATCCCCTATTAGCAGAGCCTAAGAGGGAGCTGGCTGCTGGCAAAGGAGGCGTTTGGTTTGTAGAGTCTCGGCCCAGTGTCTCAGAATGGAGTGCTGACGTGTGTGTACAAGGGGATGGGGGAGAGGTGCAGGGTGGTTGTAACTGAGAGCCAGCATCCTCATAACTCATACATGGAGCCAACTGCAACACTGGTGACAGTTGCTTGGTATATTTATCCTCTAATCTTCTAAGTGGTCCATCATAAAGCAAGTGCTGGCATTTGCACATATTGCTAGAGTTTTTTCATGTTTATTATCTCATTTGATTGGATGATAATGATAGGAATCATTCCTTCCCTGTTGAAAATAATGGTGCCCAGATAAGTCAAGTACTTGTCTAATGCTGTGCAATACAATGGGTAGCCTAGGGTCTCTCTGGTTTCCAAGTCCAGCATCTTTCCCATGCTCTTTTCAAAATTTGTCCACGAAGCAAATGAGCCCATCACCCTCTCTTTATGTAGAAATCCCCAATTAACCAGAAATTAACTCATGCAACCTTTTTTAGTGATTATCATTTTCATTCTCCTTGAGTAAATTAAATTTCTCTTACTCATTTAACAAATATTTGATGAGTAAACCTTATGTTGTGGAAGGAGATAATTAAATAGGATAGGGAGTCTGTCCTTAAGGCTCTCTGGTCTAACATAGGAGATTACTGTCACATTACGTGGGTAAGAAGTGCTATTACAGGAGCATCACAACCCCCAGCAGAGAGAGGAGCCATGCTACTGCACTTGGCAAGGGGAAGGGAGGGAAGATCAGTGAAGGATGAGGGAAGAAGACAGAATCAGGGATGTGGTAAAGGAAGAGGGCAGAGCATATAAAATGTCCAGAGGCAAGAAAGCCCAGGGTTTATGTGAGGAAACTGCTTTTGTAAGAACATCAAGATTTCATCCTGTTGAATAGGGGGAGGGAAAGGTACCAAGCCAAGAACAGCCACCCTAGTTGGAATGCAGTCCTGAGGGCAACGGAGGAACCTTGTCTCAGGAGTCTGCTACAGCAGCAGCAGAGCCAAAGTGTGCACGTGGCCCTCTCATCGGTGGGCCTCTCATCCGAAAGCCTTCCCCCTCCCTGGGTCTCCTGGGTCTCCGGCGGGTTCTGCTGTAGGTAGCCAGAACCCGTTGGTCCAGAGCCCCTTGCCGAAGAAATTCTCATTTTCCGTGGTTCCCTTAGATCACTCTTTGATGTCACAGGGCATTTTTTAGGGAAAACATATGCCGAACTTCCCCCCTAATATCTAGGCAATGCCCCCAAAGAGAAATTAAGAAGGAGAAAGCCCCTATTTGGAAAGCCCCAGCTGACCAAATTTCTGACACATTATGTTTTCATTCTCCCTCTCCTAGCTCTGTGAAGATCCCTCTCTGAAGTCACCATAAGCTTTAAATCCCCATCTGAGACCACAACACAAAGAACTCACTCCTCTACTTAATAAGCCCAAACTCACCTACCTTGTCACCTACCACACTGACGTGATGCAATGACTGACCTGGAGAAGAAACTTTAACTCCTTTCAAAAAAGGGCCTGGAGGCTCACTGAGAGGAGCAGCTGAGAACCATTTCTGGTGGGTGGTCATAGACTTCAGTACTTCTTATACCATTAACAATCATTCTTTCTTGGGTATGGGATTACAGGGGCACCTCCACATTCTGTTTTTATATTTCTGTATTATTTTAACTTTTAACCATCTGTATGATATGAGTAATCTAACAAATGAGTGTGTAAGTATGTACTTAAACCCACCAGTGATATTATTCATGCCACTAAAAAGAGCATGAGGCACACAAAGTACAGGGGCTGGAGGCACCTTCTGGAACAGACCCTTGCTCTGCTACGAACTGCGGTCCAGCAGCAAGAGCGCCACCAGGGAGCTTGTTGGATGCGCAGACTCTCAGGCCAGCCCAAGACCTACTAAATCAAAACCTGCGTTTCAACAGAGCCTCAGAAATTTATATGCACATTAACATTTGAAAAGCCCTGATCTAGTCTAGCCAGCTTCCGGGTTTTTGCTGCTAAGGAGGCTGGAGGAGTAGGGGGAGTCATTGGCCCAAAGTTCACACAGCTGGTCAGCACCAGGACCAGGGCTCCAGTTCAGACCTGGCCTCCTTTCATGCCTTCAGGTTGCCTATCCAGCTCATGCTCTTCCTAGAATCTGAGGTTTTGGTTGGCTTTTGTTTGTTTGTTTGTTTGTTTGTTTTTTTCTTTATAAGTGAATGCATTCTAGGTCTTAGGCAACATGGAAGGTGAACCTTAGTCTCTCAATAAAGGTCAACACTTCCAGGTAAGCTAAGGCACTCCAGTCTGGGAATTGGACCCACCAGCCCTGGGGTGTCCCAAAATCGTATTCTAGTAGTGTTTGTGAGAAAGCCCAAGGTGGATTTAGAAATAAAGGAGGGTGGGGAAACCAATAAGGCCTTCAATATCAGGGCATCTCTGGAAACTCAGCCGCAGCGGAAATGTGTGGGAATCCCTTAGATACTGCTTCCCATTTGTTCGGGCGCTGGAATGAGTCAAACGCTGGCTGCTGTGTGATAAGAAGGGAATCACCTGTGACTGCGTGTGGCGTGCTTCTGCCAGCATTAACCAGCTCGGCTGTTCAGAATTAGAATTTGGCTCCCTCTGTACTCATTCAGATGAGATCATCCCAGCCTTGGGCATGCCTGGGGGCGGGGGAGAACAGCTGGGTCTTCAGTGCTGGCTGCTCCCATTGACCGGAAGACATCCTTGGACTGAGGTTTACCTGACTCGGGTAACACCGAGTCCAGCTCCAATGAGCAGACGGCCAGATCAGAGGAGGGCCTGCCCAGGGCCACTTGTCTGCAGCCAAGGAGTCCTCTTCTGAGGAGGTTCATTGGGAGGCCAAAGGTGCAGGCTGAGGCAAAAATACACAAGAAAGGGATAATCCTAAACATCAACATGCTGTCTGGACATTAGCGACAGTGCAGGGAGTGAGCACCAGGGAGAAGCCAGCAGGCGAGCGGAGTGGTATGGTTCACAGCTAAGAAGTGGGCTGTGAAGCAGGGTTTAATTCTGGTTCCATCAACCTCTACGTGTGTGATCCTGGCTGAGTGCCTTCCTCTCTCAAAGGCATTATACATCAAATTAGTTCGTATTATTTCAAGTTAAAATTATATCTTTTTGTTCAAAATGAGACATTGATTTTTACAGAGTTGAACATAAAGCCACCTCCCCCTATGGTCTGAATGTGTCCCCTCAAAAATCATAGTTTGAAACCCTAACGCCCAGTGTGATGATGGTATTAGGAGGCGGGGCCTTTGGGAGGCGCTTTGAGCTCAGGGGTGGAGCCCCCACAGGTAGGATTAGTGCTCTTACAGGAGACCCCACAGAGCTCTCCAGTCCCTTCTGCCAGGTAAAGGCCCAAAGAGGAGTCACTGACCCCAAAGAAGGTCCTCGCGCCTGACCATCCTGGTACTCTCATCTCGGACTTGCAGCCTCCAGAACCGTGAGAAACGGATTTCTATTGTTTAGAAGCTACCCAATCTGTGGTATTTTGTTATAGCAGCTTGAGCTTTTCTCCTTTGGGAGGAGGCGGGGGAGGGAGACGGCAACGACGGCATTGCCTTGCATTGCAGCGACCTTACTCAGGGTTTTAGTCTGTGTCTGGCAGAGTGGCATTCACACAGTGCCACACCAGAGCCCAAGTCCTTAGTCACCAAGCTGTGAGATGTGGTGCCTTCAGGACCAGTGCAGGCACCAGCTGCCCGAGCCCTCCCTGAGCAGTGCTCTCTCCTCCACACACTCGAAACCTGTTTAAGCACCCCTGCTATGCCTTCCCTCGGTACTCCAGACTTTCCTTCGAGAACTTAAAACACCAAGCTACCAGTATTCAGGAGAACTCTTTTAGGGTAAGGACTGTGTGATACTCACCTGTGACCACAGCACTTGCTGCAGAGCCTGACACGTAATAAATGCTCAGTAGAAAACATCTGTTGAGTGACTATATACTCTCAAGATATGATAAATCTACTTTGTCATATGTAGTGGATTAGTACTCAAAACCCAACCCACCCTCCTTCCGGTGCACAGGTGGCAAACACAAGGCCCACGGGCCGACTCCGGCCCTCCACCTTGTTTCATCTGGCCCAGCACCTTGTTTCTACCTGGCGGCAGTGCCAAGCTCTCGCTTAACTGTTAAGGAGTGGTTATATTTATATGGTCCTAAAATTACATTCGGCCCTTTGAAGGCAACCGCATGGCTGACGTGGCCCCCGGTGAAAATGAGTTTGACCCCCCTGGAGTGTTTATCCCTGTGATGTGGGGGCTAAGAAGGTAAAAGTTACATGTCCTGGACTCCTTTGCAGCTAAGCTCTGGATGTGGTTTAGATTTGGCCAGATGCCCAAGCAGGAATTCTGGAAGGCAGAAGTGAGGGGACAAGCTCAGTGCTAAGGATATCTACTTTTTATGTAGCCCTGCTGGTGGCGGGCCCAACTTGGCGTTGCTTGATTTGTGAGGATCAAGAAGTGGGGCACAGGCATCCATTCTGTTGGTGCTGACCGTAGTCGGCATAACTTGGCTCTCCTAGTCCTGGTAGCACTGAGGTAGTTTCAAAACCCAAACTTCTATTTCATAGAGGGTTCGAGAAGAAATATAAGATCTCTGGATTGCCCAGGAATTTGGGGCCATTTCTAAAGGTTCAGTCTACCCTCCATTTCTTCAGTCTTCCCATTGGCTCCTCAGTCATTCAATACCAGGAGTTTTTAGTTGGGACATTGCTTTGGCTGGTTCACCAAGACAAATACAGTGACTTAAACAAGGTAAAAGGCAGTCCAGTGAACTATGGTGGTTCTGTCCCTCAGGCCATTCAAGAACTCAGTTTTCTTCTTGCGTGGTGCCCTCTCACTCTCCAGAGTGCTGCCTTCATCGCGTGATTGCAACCGCTCACCCCCACCGTGCCGCACACTCCAGTACGTGGAAAGTGGGAGAGAGAGACGGAGGACAAGCCGCTTTCTTTTAAGGAAATGAATTAAAACTTCACGCATCCAAGGCCTGGTCAGCTGGACACTTGCCGGATGATCTAAGGAAGGGTTCTTGACCCCAATCATGCTGAAAGCATGTTGGAATCAGACAGATCTGTGTTAGAGATTCAGTTCTCCCTCCTATGGTTCTTATTACTCTGTGACCCTGGACCCGTCTCTTCACTTCTCTGTGCTTTGGTGTCCTCACTGTAAAATAAGGATAACAATTATACTTATTCTACTGGGTTATGAGAGGAAAAACGAGACCATGCATCATTATTGTTGTGAAATGAGGTGACTCAGGAAGGTAATCAGCACAGTGCCTGACACAGAATAAACACTCAGTAAAAAGGGACTATGGGTGAGGAAGAAAAACACAGAAACAGATTTCTGTAATAATGAGGCCGTGGGAGAAAGGAAGAGACCAATTGGATAACACCATTTAAACCCAAACCATCAACAAAAGTGATTTGCCTACTCAGATCCCCAAGCACGAATTGGGAAACTGTCCCTTCCCTAAAGAGGGGATGCAAATAAGTTTGTCTGTCTGTGGGCACGGCATTTCTCTCTCCTTCCTCTTCTCTTTCCCCAACAGAACTGCTCTAGGAGAAGGAACTTCAAGTTCGCTGAATGCCTACTGTGTGCATGGCCCTTTATCAGTATCTTTCTTTTATATTCACCCAACACCTCTGTTGGGATGTTCATTGTATCTACTCCATTGTATAGAGGAAGAACCAGGACTCAGAGAGGTTGAGAGCTAACCCAACACGGTGATAGATCTTGGGTTCCACCTCACCTCTGAAGAACGGACCCCAGAGCTCTGAAAGGTTTTTTCAGTGCACTTGAGGCTCTCCCTGGGCCCAGCCAGGACCCACCTTGGCTTGAGCGATTACACCAGTTAGCAGCAGATGGTCTTGAAAGCACTTCAGTGAGCAGAGAATCATTCTCCTACAAGCTAGGTGGTTAAGTTTTATTAGCCCCACTTCACCCTGAGAGGAGGCAATTGAGCTAATTGAGCTGAGAGCCCTGTAGTGGTATCAGCGAGATAATGATCACAGTTCCTGGCTGCCAGCCCCAACCAGAAGCTTTTGTTAACTATCTTCCCTCAGAGAAAGTCCAGCACTCAATTGCTCATTAACATGATTTGGATAATTTTCTCAACAGCCCTCCAGTGAAACAGCTAAAGAAGAAAACTGTAAAGCCCATCAGTTCAGATGCCCCCCTCCAACCGCCCCCCCACCCCCACCCCACACACACCTTATTCTTTCTTTCCCCAACAGTGGAGAAAGACAAATCTGCATTGAAATTCTGGCTGGGACAGTCACTTGCTAGGTAATAATGTCTTAGCTTGCAATGTCCTCTCTAGGCCTCATTGTAGAATGAGAATATACTACCATGTAAGTCATGAGCTGCTGTAAGGACTAAACTGATAGGGTTTGTAGAGAGGCTTCAGGCTGTGCCTAGAGTTTAGGTGGTGCTTGGTGAGGGAGGGGAGAAGAAGGAGGAAACCAGGGAAGGAAGTGGGGAATGAAGGGTGGAAATAAGTAAGTTTGCTGAATGCTTACTGGGTGGCAGCATATGCATAAACATTATTTTGTTTGATCCTTACAACAACTTTATGAGATGAGACGTCTCACCCTCATTTTACATATGGGGAAACTGAGTCAGAGAGCTTTATTAAAATTGTACAGGTAGCAAAGGCAACAATTCAAACCAAGTCTGGGTGACTTCAATGTGTGATCTCTTTCTCTTTCCATTTCGTTCACATCTCTCCCTGTCTCCCCCTTAATCTCCCCTTTGTCACTCTTACATTCCCCTTTTTATTCTTTCATTTTCTCTCTCATTCACCCGTATTTTCTCGCTCTTGTTCATTCTTGGACTCTTTCAGACCATGTTATTTCTCTAAATAGACAACCACAGAAAACAGCAAGGGAAAAGACTGGACAAAGATATGGAAGCCAGAGAAGTAGAGGAGAGGTCCGAGTCCTGGTTTTGCATGTGAACTCTGAGCCCGAGAGGGGAAACGCAGAGAGAGCATGGGGAAGGTTAGGGGGGCAGACAGGACTTCCGCTATGGAGTTACATCCTAAGGGTCAAGACCAAACCCAAGGGTCAAGACCAAACCCAAGGCAAAATTCAACCAATTCAACCTCTAAAATATCTTTAGTAAGTGGGAAGGAAAACGCTCAGCTTCTTCATCTATCCGGATTTCATAGAAGAGGCTCAAGTCTCACCTAGTGACTTAGCTCAAATCTCCAGCCTTGCTATTTTGTCACTGAAACTATGGACAAAGCCCTTAATGTTCTCTGAGCCTCAGTTTCTCATCTGCAAAGTGGGCATCGCAGAAACATCCTTGCCCCTGGAATTTAGGTGGCGATATAACTACACTGGGCCAAGGAATGCGCTGCCCCCTGCCTGGCCCCCAGCAAGTGTTCAACAGTGATGCTGATGTTGAACCCACCGCCAACATTAACCCAGTAATAGAGCTGTGTTCCTGATTTCCTCGAAACTGCTTTCTCTGACATGCACATCTTTTGTAAACAGGAACTTTTCCTTTCTGCAGACTTCCCATGGAGATCTGGCCCCTTTAACTGCAGAGGTATCAAAGAATCTTCATGAATCAGCCGTCAAGTGTAGGCTGCTTGACGTGACTGTGGGGTTAACTTACAAGTGACTGATTTTGGGAGGTGCAATTTCGTACCTTCCCACTGGTGGCACCATGGCTGGGTGTAATTACTGCTGATGAGTTTACTGAGAGGCTCATTAAAGTGTCGGTATTAATATCCATATGAATACTTTCAACAAAACCTTTTGTTCTTGGAGTAGGGGGTGTGGGAGGTAGTTACAGGAACTGTCTTGCTTTTCCAAATTTAATTGTCTCAACATAATGCTGTCTCAGCAATGCAGGACATTTTTTTCACTCGCTCTTTCTTTACAGGGCTCTGCCAAAAGCCTACTTTGGCAACAGGAATGATGAGTTTGTGTCACTTCACTGCAGCAGGGGCAGGGGCGTCCAAGTGAGCTCTCTTTAACCTGTTTCAGTTGTTAAATATTAGAGATGAGTCTGTGTTGGGGGTTGTGGGATTTGGGGCCGAAGAGGAGGTTAACAGCTCATAAGCAAGTCATCTTTTTTGCAGCCACTACTTTGAACTAAAAATGAATGTCAGAGTCGCAGTCTACCTGAAGACTGACTACCCCGATTTGCACGGTCTGCTGGATTAGTAATTGCTAACCTTGCTCTGAGTATTCGGCGTTGTGAAAAGCTTTGCTGATTCTCACAATAGCGCAGGGAAGGAAGAACAGTTCTCAGCAGTCTCCTTTTGCAGATGGGTAAGCTGAGTCTCGAAGAAATTAAGTAATTTGCCCATTTTATGAAGAAATCAAGTGATAGCATCGGTGTCAGAACCCAGGTTTGAATGATCCCTGAGCCTGAGCTCCTAACTTTACCCTCTGCTATGTGCAGAACTTTGAGGGTTCCTGCCACCCCACCCTCTGGCTTGCACGGGGTCATAGAATTTTATAACTGGAAGGGACCTACAGGTCTTGGTTTGCCTGAGAATGAGGGGTCCTCACCGTACGGTACTTTCACTTTTAAAACTGGGGCAGTGCCCGTCACGTCGGGCTGAGTTGGTCATCCTACCGGCTGTAGGACTGACAAAACTATCAAAGAAATAACAAGTGCAAAAGCTTCGAGACTACTCTGACGGACTCGTTACTTCTTACTCTCTGAAGCTGTAGATGAGGAAACTGAGGAGAGGGGAAGTGACTTACCCAAGGTCATGGCTCCTTATGAGACAGAGCAGGAACTGGAAAACAGATCATGGGACTCTCATGCCATCTCTCTTTTCCAATACATGAAGCTGCAGAATTCAAGTCAAGGAGCATTTATTGAACTCCTACTGTGTAAGAAGCTGTGCTGTGGGTTAGCCAAAAAAAAAAAAAAAAAAAAAAAAAAAAAAAAAAAAAAAAAAAAAAAAAAAAAAAAAAAAAAACCCCAGCAGAAATAAGAAGAAACTCTAAGCAATGCTGTGCAAAAGAACTTCCCTGGATGGTGAAAATGTTCTATCTCTGTGCTCCAAGACAGAAGTCATCGGCCACATGTGACGAGTGAGACTGAGAAAGTGAATTGTGCATTTTATTTAATTTTTAGTTAATTTTAATGAAATAACCACCTGTGGCAAGTGGCTGCTGTCTTGAAAAGCACGGGTCTCGCCCTGACTGGTATGGCTGAGTTGGTTGGGTGTCGTCCTGCAAAGAGAAATGTCGCCTGTTCCTTCCATTCCGGCTCAGGGCACACACCTGGGTTGCAGGTTTGGTTCCCAGTCAGGGTGCGCAAGAGAAGCGATCAATCGGCGTTTCTCTCTCTTATCAATGTTTCTCTCTCATATCAGTGTTTCTCCCCCTCTCTCCCTCCCTTCCCCTCACTCTAAAAATAAATAAATACAACCTTTAAAGGAAAGCACAGGTCTAGTGGATGCAGTTAGTATTTCAGAGGGATTTCCTTTCACTGATTTCAGAGGCATTTTCAGAGAACGGATTCTATGGGGGGCTCACTGTTAAAGAGAAAATCATTTCTTTCTCTCTTTTTTTTTTTAAGAGAAGGGAAGATGGGAGCAGAAAAGAAGCACCATTTACGGATGGCAGGCTGGGCACCAGGCCGGAAGTAGGCATCGGCGCACTTATCCTGTGGCGCTGTGGCCGGGGGTCTGCGTTTCTAACAAGTGATGCGCAGTTGATGCCACGGCTGCGGGTCAGGCACCACACTTTCGGTAACACAACCCTGTCTCTCTTAAAAAGGCACAACTCTCTCCCTTTCTTCCACCGTTAAAAACCACTCACACATGTAACAAAGGAGAAATTACAAGTCGTAAGAGAATTGTTAAATTTCCGAGAAAGAGAGAGTTCCCTTGCTGACCCGAAAGGGGACACCTTTACCGCTGGTGACCTGAGGGGCTCCCCCTCAGGTGAGCTTCACCCCACGTCCAGTCACATCTCAGTTCCATCAGAGGCTACACCCAACCAGGAGAGGACATTGAATCAGAAGGTGGCGACTACAGAGAACACGTGCTTTGGAATGAGGTCTGTTTGGGGGAAGGAGTCCAGTTCTGCCCCGTACCAGCGATGTGTCCCTTGTGCAAGTCGCCAGCATCCGTCCCTCTGGGCCTCCTTTCACCCTTCACCCTGCTGAAGATAAGGTTGTAATTCATGGCCATGTGGTAAGGACTAAGGGCAACTGTGTGTAAAGTGCTTGGCAGAGTACATACCTAATAAGTGAGTGTTTCCTCCTCCCCCTCCCTCTTTCTCACCCCTCCTGCTTCCTCACCTCTTTGGGGAAGTGTCCTCCAAAGGCCACTTTGGGTGGTGGAGAGACATGGCACCTGGGGTCAGGTTGAATCCTTCTGGACTTGATTCCCGACTGCCACTTTCCTCTCTGAGCTGCGACCACTGGCCTCGAACTCCACCAGGAAGGCCAGGGGCTGGTGACCCCATCCCCGTACCCCAGGGCCCAGCACAGAAATCTCTCCAGGCCCTCTTCGCCACCTCATCTCTGCATCCAAGGCCAGACCATAAACCCAGAGAAGAGAGGGAGAGAGCAAGAGTGCACATCCAATGACTAAAATGAGTCTGTGCTGAAATCCAAGTCAGTTTAGTTAAAAAGAAAATAATTATGCGATTTCTTTGACAGGAAGCAGAGTTCACGTCAAGGGCCCATGTTTTAACTGACTGTGATGATTTTTTTGTTTTGCACCTCCAAAGAGTTTTAGAGGCAAGACCAGAATGTTAATCTAAAATGAGTGCGGCTTCTTTAGCAACCATTCCTGTGAGAGGGGTGATCCCAAAGTCCCTTTCAGCTCTTCGTCTCCCCCATGCGCGGGGAGAGGCGGTCTCCTCCTAGGGGCTCTCAGACGCCCCGCTGCTGACTCCTGCTGCGTAAGGAACTCTAACACTCTTGCTTGTCCATTGCCTGGCTGAGCCACCTACTGAACTGTAGGCTTCTGGGCTAGCAAAGTACAACCCATCCCTAGCAGTGCTTGGCATGTACTCGGAGCTCAGTAAACACTTGTCTAAACTTATTGGTTGTTCATCGTTTCGATAATAGCTACTGTGCTAGAATGCAGCAGTCATTTCAACTGTTCAACCCACCCTACCCTCCATCTCTTCTGTGACTAAGCCTCCACCACGTCCCTGTCCTGCCCCCAACCGCACCAAACACACGTACAGGTTCTGCTGCTGTAGATATGGGGTGAAGCCAGAAAAATATCAATTACAAAAAGAGCCTGAGAAACTAAAATAGATCCAAATCATGCATTCTTCTTTTTAACAAGAAAAAAGGAAAGAAGGTACTATTCTGCATGGACCGTATTTATTTTCCTTCTCTGAATGTATGTTCAAAGAAGAGCAGACTAAGACGAAAGCTGGACAGAGGCCACCCAGAAATGATAACTCAGCTTTTGACAGTTACTCATCTTACATATGATTAAAGATTGCCCTCCAGAGAAAACTGTTTCTCCTACCGGGCCCCGTTGGACCCACTCACCCCTGTGCTAGGTCCTTTTCCTGACACTGCTGGTTTTTTGGGGGGGTCCAGAGTCCAGGCTGGGGGCCTGGAGATTCACAGCTCCTGTTTTTTCCCTCCCGCCCTCCCTTCTTCCTTCCTTCTCTCTTGGCAGAGACTATATCCTGTTGCTCTGAACAAGGCCCAAGAGAAAGGCCAGCAGCAAGTTATTGTGCTGGGAATGAAGACAAATGGGTCCCTTTTCTGTGGGGCTCCTGGCATCCTGTTGGAGGAAGGAAAGGACGATGCTTTGAGCGAGCTGGCTCTGCTGACCCCCTCCTGAAGGGCTCTCCCACCCCTTTCCGGTGCAGCGTTTGTCAGTCCCAAAGCCTCCACTTCCTGAGGAATCATTAGATGCACGTGTGAGGTATGTGGTGCCTACCCTCCCCCGACCCGCAGATTCCTGGCCCAGCCTCAGGAAGTGTAGCTCAAAGAGCCCTGGGCAGGGCCCCTGGAACAGAGAAGAGGTTTGGCTGCTACTTTCTCTGCCCTGGTGGCCTCTGCTAGATCACTTCACATCCCTGGGCCTCTGTTTGGCATTTTTATAAGTGCTTCCCATGTGCCCGAAAGTGCCGCCTGCATCGATGGTTCCCAAACCTTGCAGTGCGGCAAAATCACGTGGGAGACTTTGCAGCCCTCCACCCTGAAGATGCTAAGCCTGCAGTCTGGGCACACTGAGCAAATAGTTCAGGGGGCCTAGGAAATGTTCTGTGGCGACTCCAGGCCTCCTGAAGGAGAAGACTCTTCCTCCCTCTCCCCCAACCGAGCTCTTTTCTATCCCTGTCTGATAAATGGGTGGGTGGAATCCTGGAACGTACAAGGACAGAAGAAACGAATGGGTGGGGAGCAGCAGTTAGGGGACAACTTCAGAGACAGGTTCCTGGCAATTAAAACAGACCCACGACTAGATAGGTGGCCTTAGAAATACTTACAACCATTAGGTACTTCCTTTTATTCATCTAAATAATAGGAATAATAATAATCATAATAATAACTTCCTAGGATTGTCGCAAGGGTTAAGCTGATACGTTCAAAGCACTTAAAACAGTACTTGGGCCTGTTGTAAACACTTCATAAGTGTTAACCAATACTATTATCCTAAAGGCTCACAGGTCTATTTCTTCTTCAGGAAACATATAACAAGCAACTTTTCTGGTTCTAATAGCAGGCCAAGCCCTGGTGATTTCAGAATGAATAAAGTGAGCTTCCTGCCCTCAAGAAGCTTGAAGGTTAGCAGGGTCTCTTCAGCTCATAAAGAACGAACTATCGTACAATACCATCGCAGGCTGAGCCCCCCAGGAAGCAAACTCAGAAAGCGTTTAGCCCGCAGGACATTTTTAGGGAGTGCCTGGGGATTAGCACCTGTGGAAGGGGGCAGGGTCAGAGGCGGGGCTGGCAGAGTGAGAAGCAGTCCACCGTAACAGGCCCCCAAACAAGCCTGGCCAGCAACGCCCAGAGCTCTGGAACCGGGGTGACCCTTCAACCTTGTCCGCGGTCCGGCTAGATGGCCGAGTCTTTGTACCTCTGCAGTAATCAGTGCCTGGACGTGGGCCGCTCCAGGGAGAGGTGTGACCACGGGGAAGGTGACTCTGCCGCTGAGGCATCTCTGAAGGCTGCTTAGGGGCAGCACTTCCAGCAGCTGGGGTCATAGCAAGTTCTTCCTTGAAAGGGAATCTCAACGGCACAGAGCAGTGCCCAAGCCAAACATGAGGGCAGAGGGCAATTCTGATGGAATGAGAAAAAGCGCAGACAAGTATTTTAAAGGATGAGTAGTTAATAATATATTTTTAAGTCCCTGATATTTCTATGGCATTTTATATTTTTCAAAACATTCTCCCATACAAAAACTTACTCATGCCTTCCACTCTGGGGTCTTCCAGTAGGGAAGTCATATGATGTAAAGGAAAAAAAATCATTGAATTTGGAGTAAGAGAGGACACTGTGAATCCTAGTTCTGCCACAGTTGAGCTGAGAGTCGCCAAGCAAGTTTCTCATGTCTTCTGAGTCTATTCTGTGAAAAGGTAACGATCATACACAATCACAAATCTGCTGTAAGGGTGCAGTTAAGTAATAGACAAAACAGAGGGTCTGCCACATCGTCAGAACTCAAACAATAGTAACAACAACAGTAAATATTGTCTTTCCTATATTATAAACAAAAATACTGAGACCCCGCCGTGGCCAGGCAGCTCAGTTGGTTGAAGCATTGTCCTATACCCCAAAAGGTTACAGGTTCAATCCCCAGTCAGGGCATATACCTAGGTTGTGGGTGTGATCCCTGGTTGGTGCACATACGGGAGGCAACCCATTGGTTGATGTTTCTCTCACTTTCTCTCTCTCTCCTTCTCCCTCTCTCTCTCTCTTTCTCTCTTCCTTCCCCTCTTTCTAAAATCAATAAAAACATATCCTTGGGTAAGGATTTAAAAAAACATTTAAAAATACTGAGACCCATAAAGGTAAGATGAGTTTCTAAGATAGTTTCTATAGGTAGAACCAAGGCTCTAACTGACCTGCTGAGTCCAATACTATTGAACAACCGTGGAGGGGTCAGTTCGGGTGGTTTTAATGGTTCACATTAGAAGGAATGTTAGAGATCATCTTATTGTGACCTTACTAAACCAAGGGCAGTATGTGGCCTCCTCTCTGGATTGAGTTGACCATAAATAAGCATAGTTCAGTAGTAATTAAGGACACATTTCCATTGTTTCTTGTCTTTTGGGAACTTTAAGGAAGACCAGTTCTCGGCAGCACTACTCAAGAAGTCTTTCCTTCCTCACTAATTTACTAACTTACACTGTCCCAGAACCACACCTTCTATGGTTCCAGCAAACTACACACTGTGTGTTCCAGCAAATACACAGACACTATCTCAAACTTTAGCCTTCAAGGTTTTATTCCCTTCCTGTCTCTCCTTCTTAACTCTTTATTCCATAGATCAACTCAGTTTCTCATTCCTTCTGCCTTTCTATTTCTCTCTACCCATTTTCCAGATTCAGCAGAGCACAGAAATGAAAAACCCATATTAGCCAATTTAACGCTTGCGTGGATGAACTGGATCTGTGAGGGAGAGAAAGCGGGAGGCCAAGGGCAAGGGCAGTATTCAAAATTGTTAACAACTGACGCAGCCCAGAACCCCACGAATCAGGAGAGATTGTCAAAGAACTGAGTTACGTTCCCAGAGGCCCCCCCACGTGCAGTGCCTTCACTCTTTGGTTGCTGAAGGGCAGGAGTCTGAGGAGCCCTGGGGAAGGGTCTCCAGTGGCTAGAGTAGCGGAGGGCCTACTCGAGGGGCTCAGGCCAGCAGCGATGTATGAGTTAGTATAAAAATACGTGTTTCCACTATTTTAACAACCAGTACAGTCTACAAGTAAGTTGCAAACTGTCTTGTCTATCTCTTAAGCACCAACATCTGTACCTCAAAAGGCACGCAAGGACTTTGGATAGGGAAAACCATAGCACGTTCCCTTTCTCTCTCTCACAGGCACTACAATGTACTGGGGACAGCTGGGATCAGAAGACCAAGAAACTATTGGACTCTGCCCCTCACGAGCTCGGAGAACTTGGACAAGCCTCTTACCCTCTGAGTTGCAGTTTCTTCCTTTGTTTGGTGGAAATAATAATGCCAATCTCTTGGAAGGCAGTGAATATTGAACTTCATCATACAGGTGAAAGCCGCTGGCCACATGCTTGAAGTGTAGTGGGTGTTCAGTAAATGCTATTTTCCCTAGTTTCTCTCTCCGGTGAGCTTTTTCTCCTTGCTTCTTATCCCCTATCCCTAATCTCTTAGGTTCACACCCCTACAGTGGAGACACTCAAGATTAAAAAAATTAGAAAATCCTATGGAAGCATGACAGACTACCGAGACCTACAAATTCCTGCCTGGAACAGGGAGCTCTGAAAAGTGGAATCCCGTGATCAGTCCCTTTCTGCCCAAGAAGAGTGGACCTTCCCTCTCCTCCAGCTGAAGTGGAAAGCAGGATTTATCAGCTTTGGGGGCAAGGTTAACTGCTTCAGAAAGATCAGTGGAATAGCTATAAACTGCTTAAGACTTACTCTGTATGTTATACATACACACATATTTGTTTCTCTGGAAGAGATTGAATGAGACATGCTAGTCCAGCTCTCTGAAAACAAAATTAGTAACACTTGGAATGTTGACGGTTTGACCTTACTGCTAATATTGCTTGGTGGTCATCAGTGTTCTACATCAAGCAAACTCGTAGCTGTTTTGATTCCTTGTCCTCCAGAAACCATTACTGCTTTATAAAGAGAAGATCTCCTTGTTATTAAGAGACTAGACAAGAAGATTTCCATACTAATTCAACTTACCTCATTGGTTTACTCGGTAGGTACAATTCAAGGAAATCCTAGTTTTTAAAAAAGTCTGTTATGTGGGATATGGTGGAGTCTTTATCATTCAAACAAATGTTAGAGAAGGGCACTCTAAAATGCATTTTGTTTCTATAAAGTTATAAATCTGTGGCACCCAAGTATGCAAAGTTATTCCATCAGTAAAATATACTTACTAGTAGAGATCAGTAAGAAACATTCTTTGCTGAGAACAACTAAGAATGTTCTGTAAACAATAATAGACGATTGCCAAATACTGAGCACTTATTATGTGCCAGACTACCTAATATTAGCAGTGCATGGAGAAGAAATGAAACACCACAGAGAAAGTTTTACCAGAACACCTTTCCGGGAGGGCTGTTTGCGTTTAGAAGGGACTTCGATAGGCTCCTTGGGATGGAGTGGAGCTGCGATCCCTACAGCAAACTGCCTCCTGAAAAGGCTCAGCTGGATATCAGCAGCCCTGTGGGTTTATTGAGTAGGCTGTGCAAGTTTGGATGAAAAATTTGGTCAAGAAATAAAAAGGGGTGAGAGACTGGGAGGGAGAATCCCGGGAGAATTTGGAAGTTTGAGAATAGAGCTCAACGTGGTAAACAGATGAATGAGTTTAGGGGCAGGACCAAAAAATGTGTTGAGGAGGAGAAAGATGTCAAAGGAGGATTCCAAACCCTTGTTCTGGGATATGGACTAACGTATCACCTCCTCTGTCTCCCTGATAAGATCCCCAGGAACGTTTGTCTTTGGTGAGAATGCATTTCGTCAGGAGAGTAATGAGGCTCTGAGCTTTGTGTTAAGGTTGGTCTGAGGCAAGCTGTGATCTGCTCCTGTTTGAGAAATAATAAGAAATGGTAGTAATAACAAGCATCTTCATCACTGAGTGCTCCTTAAATTTATGTTTGTCGTAGGTTTCAACTCAGTTAATCTTCACTGCTAACTCTTCATTCAGTGAATTATCCCCCATGATGCAATTAGGGGAACTGTAGCTCAGAGAGGTTTCCGTCTGACTCCAAGGCCAGCCCGCCTTCAGTCATTGCTGTGCTGGGCCTTCAGAGTGGTGGTGAAGGGCTGTCATCTGGATACGTCTTCTGTGTGCGACAGTCGCTGTGTTTGACCACTTCCACCCCTGGCTCTCTGGTCTCTGGTGTCCCAGGGTAGCCTACAGATTTCCAGGTCACTTCTTCATTGGGTTCTTGGGAGAATGAAATAAGTTAATATGTGTTTTTAAAAATGCTTAAAGCAGTGCTTGGCATAGGAAGTGTTCAATATATGTTATTTATTATTCGTTAGATCTTCATAGGCATTTCTCACTTAATTCTCACAAACTTATAAGGTGGGTAGAATTATTCCCATTTTATATCTATAAAACTGAGGCTTGAGGTCGTTAATTCGCCCAGGTTCACCAATTTATAGAGCATGAATTGAAGCCCCAAATTGAGGGACCCCAGATTTGCCGTCACTACACCTACTACCTCCAGCTCCTTCCCTCTGACTCTAGCTCCCTAAGATTCTGGATTTGGGAACTGCAAGCCCCACGCTGGTTCTAAGGCTGAAGTTCACTTGTGACTCGGGCATTCGTGTTAAATCAACGCACACGCCGTGGGCTTCCTAGAATCTGCTTCACTCTGTATTGCAATGGCCAGAGAGCGAAGCTGGCAAGTCCGGCTCCTGTAACACCCCATTTCTGGCATGGATGTGAGCGTACCATGTTTAGTCTACTGTTCGTTTCCAGTGCATCTGAATTTCAAGCCCTTTTACTGGAGGATTAGGACTTAGGAATCCAGAACGAATAGCTTTTCCAAAGCACTCCCGGTCACGTCCTCTGCGTGTATTCATGCTAAGATGTTTTATCATGATACCCATTCCCACTGATGCAACCAGAAACGCCAAATGTCACCCGTGGCTGGGATTAAGTGACAGGCAGTTCAGAGCTGCTGTGTGCACAGGCAGGTGAAACACACTCTCACCCCCCAAAACTACTGTTTGAAGTTGAAAACTGTTTGCAATGACTACATTAAATGTTCAGAGCTACTCATTACAGTCACAGTTATTCTAAATTTTAACAAGGGCCTTTGGAGCTTTGTAATAATGGAGTCTGGAGTCTAGCCATTGATTCTAAGATGAATCCCAGCTACATTACTTACAAGATGTGTGACCTGAGGCAAATAACTTCATTTGTCAAGGCCTCAGTATTCTCATCTATAAAAAGAAAATAATAATAGCATTATTATACTTCATTAGGCTATTGTGCGGCTTAATGAGCAAGTGCATGTAAAATGCTTAGATATGCCTAGACACATGGAAATAGCTCACTATTGATTGGCTCTAGTTATTTGAAGTCAATACCCCACAATTCCTTCGAGGATTTAATAATTTGGATAAAAGCAATTAGTATAATGCTTGACACAGAATTAAGTGCTTAAGTATTTATCATAGGTAGCATTGTTATTGTTATTGTTGATGATCATTTATACTTGGACTTTTTCTACCTTTTGTTCACTTGTTCATTCATTTATTCATAAACCCAAAATCTGATATTGCTCTCAACGCTGGGATGAGTCAGACACTGGGAAGGTCACAAAATCATGGGGGAGGCTAGCTGATCAAGAGAAGGGTTTTTCACCTTGATGGAGTATTCTGGGGCCAGCCAAGCAACAAATGGGTGGAAGCAGTGACTTCTGGAATAAGGAGCAGGAAAAGCTCCACAGAAGAAGGCACTGAGCTGAGGGTTGAAGGACGTGTGGGTGTTCACTGGAGAGACCGGGGGAGAAGGAGGCCACTCCCAGCATGCAGCCCTGCCACCTGAAGCAGCAGGCGCTGAATTTGGGGAAGTGCAGACAGTTTAGAAGGGCTTATGCTTAGGAGCAAAAACATGGTGAAGGAGTTGAGTGAGAGGAGAGCTGGCGAAGGCAAAAGGGAGGAGGGCCTCCTATGTGTGATAAGGACTCGGGCTCCACCCTACTTGTAAGTGGAGAGACTTACGCGGCTGGTTTGAAAAGTAGGAAGGTCTATGGGAAGGGGAAGGGGACAGACACGAGAGAGAGATGTAGGAAATAAGACCGGAGAGGAAGGCAGGGCCTTAACACCAGTGTAAGAGGCCCCTAGTTTCCTGGCTCCCTCCTGTAATGCTCTGCCTACCTTGAGAGCATCCTGAAGGCCATCGTGACACAGACTGAACCCAGATGTGACCTCAAGTGTCCCTCACAGTGGGAGGCCTCCACGACTCTATGCTGACAGCTGCAGGTGTCACTCCCCTGGCCCACAGGTTCTCTGGCCAAAAGGGCCCAGGGCTGCTTCCATTACCACACGTCTGACTCTCTTTACTCGCTTCATCCTCCTACATTCAATTCTTTTTTTTTTTTTTTTAATCTTTTTTTTTTTAATTTTTTTTTTTTTTTTTTTTTTTTTTTTTTTTTTTTTTTTTTTTTTTTTTTTTTTTTTTAATATTTTATTTCTTTATTTTTAGAGAGAGGGGAAGGGAAGGAGAAAGAGAGGGAGAGAAACACCAATGTGTGGTGCTGCTTGTGTGCCCCAACTGGGGACCTGGCCCGCAGCAACCCAGGCATGTGCCCTGATTGGGAATCGAACTGCGACTCTTTGGTTCACAGCCCGCGCTCAATCCACCGAGCTACACCAGCCAGGGCTACATTCAATTCTTAAAATGGGGGCACGCAGAACATGTGATTTGAAAAAAGGCCAACGTTGCTTTGAAGGTTTTGCATTTCACTCTAAGGATGGAAAAAGAAAAAGAGACTCCCCGCCCCACCCAAACTTTTTATTTGGAAAATTTCAAACTTACAGAAAAGTTGCAAGAATAATACAATGGAGCACAGGCCCTTCGAGCAGCCCCTCCAAGTGTTCACATCTGGCAACATTTGCATTCTCTCTCTCTCTTTCTCTCTCTTTCTCTCTCTCTCTCACATGCTTTTTAAAAATTTTTTGCTGAACCATTTCCATCACGTAGACATCATAATAGTTTGCCCCCCAAATATTCATCATGAATCTCTTAAGAACAAGTAAACAGGAATAATCTTCTAAATAAGCACAGTTTTCACACCTAGGAAACTCACATTAGTAATATACTGTGCGCAATGCGTAGGAATGTGATATACTGCACATATTATCGTACCGTAAAACATGCAGTCCATATTCAAACTTCCCCAATTATCCCCAAACTGCCCTGTTTTGTCTATCCAAGATCTGATCAAGGATCATGCTTTTTTTAAAAAAAAAAAAAAAAAAAGACTTTTTTTATTTGAGAGGGGAAGGGAGGGAGAAAGAGAGGGAGAGAAACATCCGTGTGTGAGGGAAGGAACATCGCTGGATTGCCGCTCACGGGAGCCCTGAGCCCCAGCCAGGGGCCAGGTCTGCAACCCAGGCATGTGCCTGACCAGGAATCGGACTAGTGAGCTTTTGCTTTGCAGGATGGTGCTCAACCACCTGAGCCACAGCAGTCAGGGCAAGGATCATGTGTTTTATCCCTCTGCTCCCCTCCCTGCCCCTGCCCCCCCACCCTCCGATTTACTTTCATCTAGAATAATTCCCAGCTTCTTAAAAAGCCTTTCATTCCAGTGAAATGCCTGAAGAATCTAGGCCAGTTGTGCAGATCATCCCTCAGTTTGAATTTGTTTGATTATTTTTGTTTATTACATTCGGGTTAATCAATGTAGTGTTGTCATGAATACCATGTAGATGATGTTGAATCCTCAGTGCCTCGCATCAGGGGCTGCAGGATGTCCCGTCGTTGATAGTGTTGTCTTTGATCCTCTCTCCACTGGAGGCATCTCTGTGCCTTTGTAGTTGATAAATAACCTACAGAGCTGTACTTCGAGGCTGTAAATACCCTGTTGCCCAGCATTTTTTCTCCTAACAGTTTCAGTATCTATTGATGAATCTTCTTTGCATCCAGCATTGTGGTGGTTGTAAAATGGTGATTTCATATTTTTAGCCTCCCTGCTACATTTCTTTTTTTTTTTTAAGATTTTATTTATTTATCTTTAGAGGGGAAGGGAAGGAGAGAGAGAGAGAAATATCAATATATGGTTGCCTCTCATGCGTCCCCTGATGGGAACTGTCCTGCAACCCAGGCATGTGCCCTGACTGGGACTCGAACCGCGATACTTTGGTTCGCAGGCCTGTGCTCAATCCACTGAGCTACACCAGCCAGGGCTTCCTGCTACATTTCTTAACGGATGCTCCTTAGTAAGGAAGCACTTTCCTTGCCGTCTTCCTCCAGGACATACCCACTTCTGACAGCGTTGGTGCTTGGATCACACTGTGCAAGATTCAAACCCCAGTCCAGTTCAAATCCAGGTGGCCCACCTTAGGACACAGTGATGTAACTTAATTCACAGCCCCACTCAGGTAAGGTAAGGGCTCTTCCTTAAATAAAACTTGAAGTGCAATCATTAAACGTGGGAGCAATGGAAGCCAGGCAGGCAAGTGCAGCAGACACGCATTACAGCAAGAGGTAACATTGCTAGGGCTTCTTCCCATCACTGCGTGACATACCCTAGTCCCTTGAAAAAGCATTTGTTTAAAAACAGTAGAAAAAAATTCTTACATCAAAATACCAGTAAGCCATTCAGGAACGGTTCAGGGCTCATGGTCGCCCAGGGACTTTCTATCCCACACTTCATTTTCTATGGTTTTCATTCGCAAGGGCACCTCTTGGTCCCTGGTAGCTCCTCTAACTCAAGTTTTTACCACTCTGTTTCAACCAAAGGCGGGGAACAAGTAGAAGTAGAAATCATACTTTTGCCCTGGAAGGGTATTTCCCGGCAGTTGGACATACCGTTTCTGCCAGCTTCCTACTTAGTCAAACGGCCATGCATGCCTAGCTACAATGAAAACTAAGGAGATGGGGTCTTCCTTCCAGAAGGCGAATTGCCCAGCTGAAAGTTGGGGATTCTATGAGTCTAACGGAAGGGAAAACCAGACTGAGGGTGCTTAGCAGCGCCTTCCACAGTCCCACAGACACACGATCATTTTAAAGGTGAGAGAAAAGAAAGCGCAGTGAAACTGAACAACTGGTACAGGTCGCGCAGACAGTGAATGATTGCATCTGTTTGATTCCTCACAATGCTGTGCTAGAGAGACTCCGATTTTGTCTCATTTGATCCACATTCTAACTCCATATATCAATGCAGTTTTGTTAAATTGCCTTCCCTGTGGGCTGAGCTGCAGTTTCATGACATCATGACACCAGTGAGCTGGTATCAGGCCCTTCTTAGACACGTGCTGCTCGTTTCTGGCCGGCGCTCCCTAGACCGTCGGCATGGGCAGCTGAAATCCTGATATGTATGTGGCAGTGACAAGAGATGCAGATAGAAAATAGAATGACAGTGGGTGTGCGTTGGAAAGTACCCCAGCCTGGGCGCCTGGATACGAAGTTTCTAGTCCCCACTCAGTCACGCTTTAACTGCGTGCTCCCAGCCCGATCGGGACCCACTGTCCCTCAGTTCCCGCCTCCATGTGTTCCCTCCAGCTCGGATTCTCCCTCATTTGAGGCAATATCTGCTTGCACGATGACTCAACTTGGAATCTGGATTATAAAAGTGCGCAAAGCCTTCACTTCCCTATGTGGTACAATTTTAGAATCTTGAATTGCAGGGTCTGGCTTGCCAATTGACTTTGCATTTTGACTTTGTAAAATCTCCTATGATTAATGGGAAATGTTCACTAACAAGAAGCCCTATGAGAGCAGGAACCATGTTTGATTTTCTCACCATTCCATCCCCAGCAGTAGTCACAGCTCTTGGTACATGGTGAGCTCTGCCATATTGACTGACTTCTTATTGACTGACCTAGACAATGTCCTTGGTAGACAAGTGTGGCTAATTATTCCCCTCCTCCCCCTCCTCAAGAGCTAGCACGAGCCTCGAGGGAAGGAGTAAGGAAACTAGGACTTATGCAGGACTTATTTTGCAATTTACCTCATTTACTTTTTACATTCACGCTTTAAGAAATCTATTATAATACCCCTTCTTTTATGGAGGAGAAATCTGAGATTCAGAAGGATAAAGTCAGTAGTTTAAGATTACATTTCCAACGAGAAGTGTTCGGAAATCATACAAAGAAAACCACAAAACATACCTGAAAAACACACAAGTAGACCGGCACAGCCCTTACAACAGGTGCTATTATTGCCCAGAGCAAGTCACAAAGGCACCCAAGTTCAGGGGCAGAGGAAATAGATGCCACCTTTTGCTGAAGGAGCAGCAGACAATTTGTGGCGATGATAATCCCCCACAAGTATGCACATCTCCACATATGGGTGTGGAGTGACTTCCAGGCAGAAAGCAAAGTGCAAGAGTATACATGCAGGGCACTGCTTTTTGGGTAAGGGAGAAGGAGAAATAAGAAAACACAAATATATCTATCTGCTTGCTTTTGCAAAAAGAAGTGCAGGAACAATAAGCTAGAAAGAAAGAAAACTGGTTACCTATACAGGGTTGAGGAGATGAGGTGGAAAGGATTAGGGAGGAAGAGCACATCTCTGTGTTGTCTTGAGTTTGGAAGCATGTTAATGTTCGAAATATTCAAAAATAAAATCAACAAGAAAAATCTAAAACTGAATACAAACAGAAATATGTGTATCCCATAATTACTCAAGATACTCGAGGGGGGAGAAAAACTGCTATGTAAGACATTATTGGTACAATTGAAAACATTGGAATACAGACTATACACAAAAGTATTCCACTAACTTTAAAGTTCCTGAAACTCCACTGAGGTTATATAGGAAAACATGCTTGCTCTTAGGTAACACACACTCAAGTACTAAGAGCTGTGATATACGGAGCATGATACATGCGATCTATTTCCGAATGGTTCCAAAAATAAATTATACACTAATATTACAGAGTATCCCAAAAATCTTAGTGTGAGTTTAAGGCTTAAAGAGTTCAGAAGTATAAATGCTGCATACTTAAAAAAAAGTCAGGGGGTGGGAGGGGAATCTCCGCCTCCACGCTGCCCCTCCAAGGGTCTTCACGTTCTGAGCCTCGCCTCTCTGTGTGGATGGACAGGCTTATGTGGGAAGGGTCTGGGGCACCACGGAGCATGGGTTGATTGTCAAGGCCAAGCAATCCCAGGAGAACTTGAAGCCCTCAGACGGAATGGGCTCACCCAGGAGGATCACGTGGAGAAGGGTGGCACTAACAGCAGACCCAGGCTTCCTGACTTCCCAGTCAAGGCACTTAACACGACATCCCAGTGTGTCCCTGGGAGCAGCCTGGCTGTCCCTAAATGGGCTGGAGGAACAACCAGTCATTTTAAAGGTTGCGTATATTTCTTTTACATGTATTTAGTTTTGTAACTTGTGAAGAACATTTTAATTTTCATTTCACAATGTCATTTTTTTGTTGTTGCTGAATGTTTGTCCTCTTCAATCAGAAAGACTGAAATAAAAAATTAAAAGAAGAAGAGAATGAGAGAGAAAATGTGGCAAAATGTTAAAAATTGGTGAATCTGAGCAAAGGATACCCAGGAGTTTCCTATACTATTCTTGCAACTTTTCTGTAAGTTTGAAATTACTTCAAAATATTTTTTTTTTAGAAAGGTTATACAGTTGATGAGTGAGCTCTCCATGTTTTATTCCTGGGATAGTCTGATATCAAAGCTCAAGTGCATTCTTCTTCACTGCACTGCCTTTCATTTTGAATGAGAGAGATGGGGTCACACGGACCTGTGCTCACTCTCCTCTAATCATCGGGCCCAGTTAGGACCATGGGTACCACTGGCCAGGGCTGGGCAGTCGCCCGGCAGCCTTGGAGCAGATAAGGGGGAAAGGCTCCTGATGCCCTTGGCTTTGAGGGACTCGCACTCTAATCCACGGAGCTAACCAGCTCCAGACCTTTTCCTGCAGAGAACCGTGTAATAGCCATGTAAAAGCAATGAAGGGAATTGCTTTGAAAACTTGTGTAAATAACTCTTTTGGCAGGAGAAAGATTGCCAACACTTGCTTTTTGTTTTCTGGCATTTATTAGAGCCACCCTGTGAGGGACCTCTAAGCTTCCTGGATCTCATTCATTTATCTGAGTTCATTCTTGGTTCAGGGTCCACATTGTCGGGGGTGTAGAAAGAGTTGGCAAGGATCAGAAGAGGGTCACTGACTCTGGGCTTTCGGTAGTGAGTATGGTTCAGATGTCCCCAGCTAGACAATAATGATTTTGAGGCCAATTCTAGTTGCTTACCATACTTTCCCTAACCCATTACTTCCTCCTCTCCTCTCCTCACAGTCATTTATGAATTCATCCATCCAGCCGTCTATCTATCCATCCATCCACCCATCCATATGCCCACTCACGTAGCTGATAATAATAATTAGGCACAAACCATGGCAGGCATTGTGCTAGCTGCTGGGAATGGAGTGATGAATAAGACTGGCCCTTGCCCTCGACAAGAGAAAGGGACAAACAATTTAGTGCAGCATGGTAAATGCTGTGATGGTCATCGATACCGGGGACCAGAGCCGATAGGCACCTCAACAAGTCTGTTATGGTCAAACCAGGGGAGTCTCTGGGGCTGGATCTAAGAAACGGTAGGCATGGTGGGTCAGGCAGAGAAATAGCCTGAGCAAAGAAAGGTAGGGGAATCTATACCCTTGCTACTCAAAAGTGTGGCCCATTGATCTGCAGAAATGGCATCACCTGGAGCTTTACTAGAACTATAGACTTTGGGCCCCACCCAGACCTACAGAAGCAGATTCTACATATTAACAAGACCCTCAGGAAATTCCTATGCACATTGATTTTTGGGAAACACTAGTCTAAACACCATTTCCTGGGGAAATTACCAGTGGTGGCCAGAGGTGCACTCCTGGTTCAGAATTCGCTTCTCTCAGCCACGGTTGCCCTCCACTGCAGCCTTGAAAATTCAGCACTGGGCTCTCCTTCCGCTCCCTAACTTGTTTCAAAGGCCGACATCTCCATCTTACGGTTTCTGGGAAATCAGAAGTTCCTCCCCCTGGAAGAGTTGCTAGGTCTAGCTTTCTTCGAGCTGTATCACTGTCTGTAACTTTTGACCTAGTAATTCCACTCTGAGGTCATTTGCCCAAGGGGAAAAAAAGCCCAAAAGAAAATAGCCGCTTATATTCAGATGTCAAGTGTTTATAGCAATGTCATTGTCAATCATAAACAATCAAAGGAGAAATAACCCAAATGCCCAGCAATCGTGCAGCGATGGGGTAGGGAGCTGCTGGACTGGTTGTTCCTCCAGCCCATTTAGGGACAGCCAGGCTGCTCCCAGGGACACACTGGGATGTCGTGTTAAGTGCCTTGACTGGGAAGTCAGGAAGCCTGGGTCTGCTGTTAGTGCCACCCTTCTCGACGTGATCCTCCTGGGTGAGCTGAGCCCATTCCGTCTGAGGGCTTCAAGTTCTCCTGGGATTGCTTGGCTTTGACAATCAACCCATGCTCCTTGGTGCCCCAGATCCTTCCCACATAAGCCTGTCCGTCCACACAGAGAGGCGAGGCTCAGAACGTGAAGACCCTTGGAGGGGTAGCGTGGAGGCGGAGATTTGAGCAGAGCTGACAACTGTAGGCAGAGAGAGAAAACCAACATCTACTGAACTCGTCGTCTGTGCAGACTCCGTACTACTCGTAAAAGCTAATGTTTACTCAATGTTCGCTGTTTGCCAGGCCCTGTATTAAATGCTCTATGTGAATTAACTCATGTAATCCTCATATCAACACTATAAAGTAGGAATGATTATTTCCCCATTTTCCAGATAAGGTTTAGGAACATACCCAAAATCACTCTGCTAGAGAGTTGGCAGGAGCAGGAGGCAAACCCTCGTGGTCTGACTCCAGGGCTCACACACTTAACCCCTAGCCTGTGGTGATCCCAGGTCAGCAGCTTGAGCATCACCTGGCAACTTGTTAGGAAGGCACTATTATCCCCCAGCAACCTCAATTATAACAAGCTCCCTGACCCAGGTGATTCATATGCATGATAAATTTCTTGACCTACTGCTCTAGCCTCATGCTGCTTTTAGTATTCATAACAGTCCTTCAAAGTAAGTATAATGAACACCATTGTATCCCCAAAGCAACTGAAACTCAAAAGGATCACATATTCAGTCAGAGAGCTAGAAGATAGCAGAGCCAGGATTTGAACCCAACTCCCCTGAGGCCTGAACATCAGCTCTTTCCGGTAGACCACATACCTCTGCAAAAGTCAGTTTACTGGAAGCAGAGGAGGAGATGGAGAGGAAGGCACTGGCCCTAATGTAGGTGGGGAACAGGAGAATGGGCGGAAAGGATGCATGTGGAAAAATTAATCAAACCTTCTCTTTTTGGCCTTTTGTGGTCCTAGGATGGTGGTGGCCGTGGTTCTGCCTGGTTGGCCAACCTCATGTGTGCTAGGCTGCTGATTTTCCTATGCCCCAGAGAATAGGACCTATTTTTAGCTCAGCCCTGATGGGACATGTTTGCCAGGTGTTGCCAAATCACAAGAACAATCACACCCCGGTAGCAGGCAGGCTCTGCTTGGCTCACAGACCACGTAAGGTTGCCTGGGCATGCACCCAGCCTCCATCGAGATGCTGGTTCCCCCTGGACCAGCCCTAGGTGGGAAAAAATAAATTCCATGGGAATTCAGGCCATGGCACATCCTTTCTCTGGCCAGAGGATGCTGTTGGCCGAGCAGGCTGTCCAAAATCAGAGGCCGAGAGGGGCTCTGTGACTTATTCCTGGTCACCCCGCCAGCTGGTGGTAAGGTGGGAATCAGAACCCAGGTTCCCTGGCTCCTTTTCCCTCTGCAATGCAGACAGTCTTTGAATTTTCAAATATGTTGATGTTTTGTGTTCTGTCTGCTTCTCCTAATAACAAATTAACCAAGGAATTTTAATGCCTATTATAACAGATGGAGCTTCCCAGGAGGTAGTTTGCAAAAGGAGACAGCAAACCAGAGACCCTAGGAGGTGATTCTATGGACCACTACGGCAATCCAGTGATATCGGTAAAGGAGTAAAAAGTATGGCTCCAGGTCCCGACAGTAGGTGGTATTTCTATGCTAATTTCCTCCTTGAAAGTTTTTTTTAAAGATTTTATTATTTATTTATTTTTAGAGAGAGAGGAAAAGAGGGAGAAAGAGAGGGAGAGAAACATCACTGTGCGGTTGCCTCTCATGTAGCCCCTACTGGGGATCTGGCCGACAATCCAGGCATGTGTCCTGACTGGGAATCGAACCAGTGACTCTTTGGTTCGCAGGCTCCCACTCAATCCCTTGAGCCACTCCAGTGAGGGCTCCCCCAAAAGTTAAAAGTTTCTTCCCCTTTATTATTTAATATCTCAACACAACTTACCAGAGAGGGAAGAGGAGCCAGAGATGTTTCATTATTATTAATTATAAAAATGATAATAACTGCTATATTTGGTGGCAGGCTCTGCGTTTTGCATTCATTAGCTCATTTAAGCCTCCCAAGAGTCTCATGAGGAGGGTAACTTCAGCCTCATTTTACAAATGGAGAAACGAAGGTGTAGAAAGTGTCAGTCAGTTGCTCAAGATCACACAGCTAGTAAGTATCAGAGCCAGGCCTGGTAACTCCCAAGAACCTCAGGCAACAGGCTTGTCAAATGCCCAGTTTGGGCTCAGGGGCAGACAAACTCCCTGGGATGGCCTGGACTTCTTTATCAGCAGGAAGGAGGGCAACATGGAAGTCCTCGTCGGCCTGGTGAGGCTACTCCAACAGGAGAAGCTTTCGTGGGACATCTCGAATGATCTCAAGATGTGTAAGTCAACTGCCCCCCAGCACTCTTGCTGGTAAGACCCCTCGCAGGGAGCTTGATTCTCCAAGAGGCCCATTCTGTGAGAGGGGTTTGGATAATTGCAAGGTCAGAAGAGGGGCCAACCTGCAGGGAGGGCGAAGACTCGACCCTCTGGAAACATTCGCTAAGCAAAAGTGTCAAGTCTGAGGAAAGGAAGTTCAGAGGGCTTCGGTCCTGGTGCCCCATAGTCAACGGGCTGTCATGGAACATAAGGAGTGAGGTGGGCCAGGTGCCAGAGATAATAGGGAGCGGTGAGAATACACCCAGGCATCTGAGCATGCCGGACGATCGCACGTAGGGATCTGGGTCCCGATCCTCCTGCTTGTCTAGAGCTGATACAAATCTGGGTCTCACGGTTTTTCGTTTTCGCAACTGATTCAAAATTTTTTATAGCTCTGTACCAACCAGCATTAGACAGGCCAAACAAAATTTACCTCTAGAAAATGCGAGGGTCCCTGCTCTGGTGGTCTTTGAGGGTTACAAAATGGTCCATAAGCTTGGGGTTGGTCGACTCAAATGGTGAGTGTGGGCACCATGTACCTTAGGAGACCGCACTCCGTTATTAGGTTCTCTTCAGTGCCCATGTTACTGCTCCCATTAGCCAAAGCAAACAGTTGGAGCGCCCATAAGGCCTGCAGTCACACAGATTTAAACTCAAATCCCAGTGCTGCCCTCCGTCACCTTGTAGTTCTGTGACCTTGGGCAAGTGATTTAACTGCTGACCTCAAGTCTTTTTCAGCTTGATATGGTAGCTGAATGTACTGAATTTACTGAGTTTATATGTGCTTTGTTTACTTCCTGGCCTCTTTAGTCCTCTAAACAGCCCTGTAAGATGGGCATTACCTTTATTTCACAGATGAGAAGCCTGAGGCAAATGAAGGGTTCACAGCTCAGGAAGCGGGAACTGAGAGGCGAACAGGGACACTCTCTCTCCAGGGCTTCTGTTCTTAGCCATTGTACTGCTCTGCACACTGGCTGGAATCTGGGAAATGGGGATGGTATGGGAGTGACCCTCTGGATTTTTACGAGAATAAAAATGAGAACGGATGGAAGACAGCCCAGAATCTGCACACACCAACAATACCATAGAAGGTGCTTACCGTTATTGTTCATCTCCGGTGTTTATCCTCACTTCTCCACCTCCTTTTCCCCTCTGTTTCTCCCTCTCTCTCCTCCATTCTTATTATTACAGTAAGGATTATTGCGACACCCAGCTCTAGACAAACCCCTTTTTGATTTACCCCAAACACTGCGGCTATTCTTGTTCGCCTTTCCATCCCCTTCACTCCCTCTCCCTTACCTTTTTTGTGGAATCCTAGGGATTATTATGAGGTAAATCTATCATCAGGTAATGTTTTAATAATATGTTTCCCATAGGATAGTGGATATTATGTTTTCCCTGTAACCAGCCATGCTGTATGGTAGAAATTACCCTAAAAAGGAAAGTCATGACTCATGACTAACTGAACAGCCAACTGGGAAGCCAGGGAGTTCTCACCTGAAGATTATCATTGTTTGATTGATTTTTAACCCACCCACTGCCCGAGGGCTCTTTGAGTCATGCTGAACATATGTAGCATGCAAACTGGCAGAGGCTGATTGGCTGGCGATGAAGTCAGAGCTATTTAGTATCCTATATTTATAATATCTACTTACAAGGGAAAAATCTCATCTGTTTTATGCAATTACTTATAATCAGGAATTCACTGGCAACTCACACACTGATGCAGTGAAGATGCGTTCCACACCTCACCTGCCCCAGCAGGCCAAGCGTGAGAGATGCCTCCCAGTTTCTCTCCTCCATCCCAGGAGTAAGCTGCATGGACGGAGCTCAGGTCTAAGGATCACTCATGTAGTCTGACACCCAGCACCTACTTCCTATGTGCCTTCAGACGGGTAGCAAAATCCCGGAGCCCTAGCTCCCCCCTCCCCCCAACGGAGGTGTAAGAGGATTAAATCAGGTAAGTGCGGGGCACGGTGTGAACCGTGGCACCGCAGCGGGGGCACAGAAGGGCATTTTGGAACCGTCAGTGCCTCCGTTCAAATTGCGAGGCCTAGAAACCGTCCCTCCTCCGCACAACAAGGCTGGAGTTCAGGTTACTGTCCTTGAGCACTCCCTGCGTGTCAGGGACCGAGACAGGTAGGAGCAGGGTCATTTAGAGAAGAGTGTTCTGTCAGCTTTGCCACCACGGAGCTCCCCAGTGACCCCGATTCCCTAAGCTGGGTGCCGTCTCCAGACCACCCGTCCCAGGGTGACCTTGGTCCAGGCTTCGAACCCACAATTACTGACCCAGTGTTTGGAAGAGAAGCCTCAGGTCCTGCATTTTCACAAGCTCCTCTGATGGCTTAAAATTAAATCTATGGGAGTAACACTGGCTAATAACATTATTTAAATTTCAGGTATATAACTTTCCAATTCAACATCTGTATTGCTCTGTTGTGTGCTCTCCACCCGAAGTCCAGCCTCCTTCTGTCGTTTGTATTTGACCCCCGCTCCCCTCTAGTGTCCACCCCGCAGCCCCCCTCTCCTCCGGTGACCACCATTCTGGGGTCTGCATCTGTGAGTTTGGTTTTTTTATTTGTTTGTGTTGTTAGTTCATTTGTTACTTTTTGTTCCATATTCCACATAGGAGTGAAATGATACGGTTTTTGTTCTTCTCCCTCTGACTTATTTCGTTTAGCATAAAACTCTCGAGATCCATCCGGGTTGTCACCCCAATGGCAATAGTTCACCTTTTAGCTCTGTCTGAGTAGTTTTCCTCCGCACACACACATACCGCATCTTCTTTATCCAATCATCGTCAAAGGACGATTAGGTCGTTTCTGTATCTTGGCTAGTGTGAATATGTTGTAATGAACGTAGGAACACACATACCTTTACAAATAAGTGTCTTCAAACTTCAGGTGGACGCTGAGAAGAGGGATTCCTGAGTCATAGGCTTGCCACAGTTAGCAGCATCCAAGACTTATGGTGCACTGACTATTCATTCCTTCATTCAGCAAATATTTATTGAGGTTATTTCTGTGCCAAGCACCTTGCAAAGTTGCGCTGTGTGCATTGTTTCATGTGATTCTCTCAACATATCTACATGACAGGTGCTGCTCCCTTTATTTTTCTAGTCAGAGAGCTGAGAGAAATACATACTCAACATGATGGATATGTTAGGTGCATGACAAAGGCACAGAAAATGTGCTCTGGAAATCCCAAAAAGGGAGAAGCCATATCTAATTAAGAGAGGTAGTACAAGGTAAGCACTAAAGAGGGCCAGATCAAAAGTCTTTCCAGCATGTTTGGATTCCTCTGGGGATGGGCAAGTCCCTTACTCGCAAAAAAAAAGCCAACTGCTCATAGGCCCTCTGGTTTGAAGGTGTGGAAATGCAGACAAGCCACTCCTCAGGAGATTCCTGTGTCCGTAAGCACTTCGCGTGGTCGTCGGAAAAACAGATCACTTCATAAATACAGCCAGAGGTACCGAGAAGGAAGTACTGGATTTTTCTATTGGATTATGAGGGAATGTGAGGCATTTTGAAAACAAATCATCATCATTCTTCAACTATCTCAAGTTAGTGACATTTATTTTCTCTAAATAAAACTAAGTCAGTGCTGTAAATATGATGCCTGTCAGGTAGATAGGATGAAAAAGATAGAGAGAAAGAATATCACATTTTGGGGGGGGTGTGGCACAACGGACCTTCTCAGAAGCTGCTGAAGTTGATGGGGGTGTAAATTGCTATGCCCTTTACGAGGGTTATTTGGTAAGATGTGTTAAGACATTGAGTGAATATTCATCATTATTCCTACTCTGAAAAACTTTCCTAATGAAATAAGCAGAGATTGGGAATACAGATTAATAAATCAGAATGCCCCCCACACTATGATTTTTTAAGGGACATTAAATCAAAAAACAGTTTCAACATTCTGCAACAGAGATCGGTGAGGTACATGATCACGAACTCACATGATAGAAGTGAAATAAAGTGTAAGCTCCATTGGGGTAGGGGACCTTTGGGTCCTTTGTTCGCTGCTGCGTCCTCACTCAGCGCCCATCATGGGGCCTGGCACACAGCACACACTCAGCAAGTATCTGGGGAAGGTATAGATCTCGTGGTTGGAATGGCGTGCTTTGAAGTGGCCCCTCCGGGCCCTCCTCTGCAGTTCGTGGTGAGAACTGTGCCTCAGTGCCCTCATCTGCCTAGGAAGGGCGAAGCTAAAGCTGTGTGCACAGGACTGTGTTGAGGACAGAGGCCGTGGTGAGCACACCAGGGGGCAAACACATAGAAGCACTAAATAAATGTTGGCTGCACCTCGATCCATACAGATTTTAGGGGAGCAGCATGGTTAGCAAAAGCCAGCACCTCAACTGTCGTCAGGGGGAGTTCCTAGTAGGAAAGCACAAATACAGTGTTTGTATTTAAAGACAAGGAAGAAGCTTACCTATCGAGGTGATCTCTGGACCATGAGAAACACTGTAATTTTCATGAGCAGAGGAACAAGGTGTCCCTGAAAGACTTGTAGCTAAAGAGGAAGTTTGACACATCTATTCCTCAGTCTCTACATTCTTAGCCCCTGAAAGAGTCAAAGCAGTTGAGGGAAGGGGAAGGAAAGGGGAAGGGAAGAGCGGGCAGGCCTGGAGGGTGGTTAGGGAGGAGAGAGAGGGGAAGGGACCGGGAGGGGAGGGGAAGAGAACCCTCCTGTAATCAATTATAGGAATGGCAGGAAGGGGGGCTTTGAAAACTTTATTTACATTGAGCCACATGTTTAGTGTTGATTCTTGATCTTTGTCTGCTGGCTGATAAGAGGCCCTCCAAATGAAATTAAGTTCTTGGCATGCTCCTAGAATTCGTACAGGACATCTGTGAACCTCTGGGTAAGTTCTGTCATTTGCTGTTTCAAGGTTTTCCTTTAAGCCCTTCTTCAGCTCCAGACAAAGCACAGGCCCAGACCAGTTTTTCAGAACTTTGTGTAACAATTTCAATTGCATCATGTCCTAAAGGGTAACTCATGTTTTCAGAGTTAGCCACCAAACTTCCCAGTGGCCTGGGCAGCCCGCCGTGACTGGTGTTTAAGAGCAGCGATGATCGTGTGGGTGACTTTGGTGCTTTAAGGAGCTACAGACTTCATATGACAGAGCTTTAAGATGCTGCCCAGGCCACCAGCCTTACATACAGCCTGGGAGCCCAGAGGAGAGACTATGAACACCTCGGCATTTTCGTGGTTTCGTGACCCCCACTGCTATGATGTCAGGCTGGCCATGCGCTGAAAGATGGGAGAGGAACCCGTCCTGTATATGTAGGGAAAAGCAGAAATCCACTACTGAAATCGAGGGTGAGAGACCCCTGACGAATAGGGCACTCAGAGTGTAATGGGGGTACTGTTCAACCCCAAAACAAGGATACTATTCTTCTGTTTTAAGTTGCTTTAAAAAAAAAACCAAGGCAGAGGGATTTGGTGAGGTGGTGTGCTAGCTGAAATGCAGATTCCCCGGTGCTTGGCCAAGAAATTTTTATTCAGTGGATCTGGTATGGGCACAGTTATGTGCATTTTTAATAAGGACCCAAGGTAAAACACACTAATCTGGGAAAACTTCCTTTTGGGAAATAAAGGCTCTTTTGCCTGAGGAATTAATTGCTTTTTTGCACTCTGCAAACATAGTTACCAGGGCTCATCTTGATGGGAGCTGTCCAAAAAAAAAAAAAAGATTTACAGTTTTCTATTTTACAACATAACAGAACTTGAGGGTTTAGTCTCAGTGCTTGAATTAGGGAGAGAAAGGAACCGGCCCGGCCCTGGAAGCAGGCTGTGGCCAAGGGTGAGGAGGGTGAGTCGCTGCCCCCGAGGGGGGGACAAATACCACGGACGTGTCGTGTCGTGGGCCGTCGAGCTTTAATTGGCTCCTCTCTTGGGATGTGACTTGCCTCCTTCGTCACCAAGCCTTCAGTAAAATGCTCGGTGTAACACGGCTCTGTGTTGGTGGTGTGCTGGGAATTTTCAGTGGAACATTGGACAGAACTGAACAGCCTTGAGGAGCGGGGAGGACGGGGTGAGAACTGAGGTGGAGGAGGAATCCACAGAACTCGGCGGCGGGGTTCATGGGGCACTCTCCTGAAACCCAAGTGACTCTCCCTTCAGAGCCCAGCACAGATCCTGGAAACCCGGGTTTGTGAAACACCATTCATATGCAAACACGACTTCTTTGTACGTGTGCAGCTTAATCGGTTTTGACAAACTTACCCACCCATGTAATCGCCACCACAGTCAAGATACCTACCATCACCTACGAAGTTTCTTTCTGCCTGTCTGATCGCTTGGCCCCCAAACACCCCTGGCAAACCACTTTTTGTCACTGTACTTTAGGTTGTTCTCTTCTAGAATTTCATGTAACTGGAATCATACAATGTCCATACTTTTGTATGTGTGGTATTTTATGTTCCTCCATGTGTTGCAGTTTTCAGAAGACTGACTGATTTATTGATTGGTTGGTTGGTTGATTTAATAAGAAGTATTTCATTGTGAAATTGGATATACCAATATGTGTGTATCCACTCATCCATTGGTGATGAGTTGGGTTGTTTCCAGTTTGGGGATAACATCAGCAAAGTTGTTATGAATATTTGTGCACACATCTTCGTGTGAACATGTTTCCAGGTCTCGTATGTGAATACTTTGAAATGGAATTGCTACATGTAGGGCAAATATGTAGGTATATGTTTAACTCTATGAGAAAGTGCCTGTTTCCCAAAGTGGTGGTGGTGTTTTTGTTGCCACCAGCAACATACGAGAGAAGTTTAGTTCCTCCACATTCTTTCTTGCCAGTGCTTGATGTTGGCAGCCTAAACTTGGCCATTTTAATGAATGTGCCCTGGTAGGTCGCTGTGGTTTTAATTTGCATTTCCCTAATGACGGATAACATCGAGCATCTTCTCATGTGTTTGTTGGCTGCTCATCTATCGTCTTTTGGAAAAAGTGTCTTTTCTAAGTTTTTGCTCACTTAAAAAAAAATTTTGGTGTCTTCTAATGTGTTGCAAGAGTTCTTTATACACTCTGACTAAATAGTTGTCAGATTTATCTATGACAGCTGTTTTACCTGACCGCGGAGTGCTTTATAATTCTTTTGCTCTTGTCTTTGGAAGAGCAGATTTACATGCTGATTAAGTCTAATTTATCAAATTGTTTCCACATTGCAGGTGTTCTATTAAAGAAATACTTGCAAAAAGGAAGGCTGTGAAGATTTTGCTGTATGTTTTCGTCTGCAAATATATAGCTTCAGCTTTTCCATTTAAATCCATGATCCACTTTAAGGAAAACTTTTGTATTGTGTTTTATGTTAATAAGGCAATGAATGGTCTCATCCCTAATCTTGGGGCAAAAGCCTTTCACCTTAGCCTGTGTTAGTTTATAGGTTTCCACCTGATGCTCTTTATCAGGTGGTTGAAGAAGTTCCCCTCTCAGGTTGAGATGTCTTTTCTTTCTTAAAAAAAAAAAAAAAAAAAAAAGAATATAAATTTTGTCAAATTATTTTAAACTAAACTTGTATTACTGGAATGAACCCCACCTGAATGTAGTATATTATGCCCTCTTTCTTTCCTGGGTTTTATTTGCTAATTTTTAAAAAGACTTCTTACATTTATGCTCATAAAGAATATTAGTGTGGCCCTGGCTGGTGTGGCTCAGTGGATTGAGTGAGGGCCTGTGAAACAAAGGATCGAGGTTCGATTCCCGGTCAGGGCACATGCCTGGGTTGCAGGACAGTTCCTGACAGGGGGTGCACAAGAGGCAACCACACATTGATATTTCTCTCCCCCTCTCTCTCTCTCCTTCCCTTCCCCTCTAAAGATAAATAAATAAAATGTTTAAAAAATCTTTAAAAAAGAATATTAGCGTGTAATTTTTTCTTTCCTACAAAGTCTTTGGTGTTGGTAGCAGGATGAGGATGGCCTCCATGAAATGAATTGTGAAGTGTTCCCTCCGCCGCACCTTCCTGAGCTGTTTTATGTGGGGTTGGTACTATTTCTCCCTTAAATGTTTGGCATAATTTACCTTAGAAGTCTTTCTCATTAGTTTTGGAAAAGTTTTAATAACAACTTCAAATTCTCTGGTGGATTTAGAGCTATGTAGGTTTTCTATGCTTTCTGGAATCAGTTTTGGTAATTTGAGTATTTCAAAGAATTTATGCTACAGGTTGTTTATAATATTACCTGTTATCATTTTAATTTCTGTAGGATTTGTAATGTTATCCCCTATTTTATTACAATTTTTGTTCCTTCGTGCCTTCTTCCTCTCCTATTTCATTGGTCTATGGGGATTAAATCATTTTTGATGTTTTCTAAAAGCTGGGTTTTAAATTCATTGCTTTTCTTTGAGATGATTATTCTATTTTTGTTCATATTTTGATTATTTTCTTACTTCTATATATTTGGGTTTAAAGTAGTTTTCTTTTTCTAGCTCCTTATGGTGGGTCACTGATTTTAGACATTTCTGATTTTCTAATATGAGCACTTAAAACCATAAATTTCTCCCTGGCCACTGCCTTAGCTGCAAGCCACAAATTTAAAGTGTGTTTTCATTTTCATTCAGTCCACTGTATTTTCTAATATACTTTGTGATTTATTTTCTGACCCATGAGTTATTGAGAACTGTGTTGTTTAATTTCCAAATATTTGAGAGTTTTCCAGACATGTCTGAAAATATGATTTCTAATATATTTGTATTATAATCAAAGATCATACTGTATATAATTTTAATACCTTTAAATTTACTGGTACTTCTTTTATTGTGTTGCATATGATAGATCTTGTTAAATGTTCCTTGTGCACTTGAAAATAAGGTGCAAGCTATGTTGCTGGGCAGAATATTCTATAAATATCAATAACGTCAAGTTGGTTGATACCTTTGTTCAAGTCTGCTATAGTTCTTTATACTTAAATCAATTACCGAGGGAAAAAGCATTGGACTCTTCGAATATTGTGGATTTGTCTATTTCCCCTTTCTGCTCTGTCAGTTCTTGCTTCATGCATTTGGAAGATCTGGGGTAGGGATTTAAGAGTATTGTGTCTTTTCGGTGAATTGATCTTTTTATTATAATGATACCTCCCTCTTTATCTCTGGTCATATCCTTTTTGCTGAAGCCTACTTGGCTGGTATTATTATAGCCAGTCAAGTTTTCTTGTAACTGGTATTTTTACAATATGTTTTTCTACCTTATACTTTATGCCTTCATATTTAAAGAAGTTTCTAACTGAACAGCATATTTTTGATCCTTGCTTTTTCATACAGTCTTCCAGTATCTGCCTTTGAATTTATGTGTTTACACTCTTACAGTTAACATAATTAGCAATATCATTGTGCTTCAGTCTACCAACTTGCTATTTGTTTTCTGGGGGGTTTAGTTTTGTTCTTTCTTTGTCTTTCCCTGTGTTCCTTTGACTTGAGTATTTTTTTATTATTGGATTATTTTTATCATTTTTATCTCCATTATTGGCTTACTAGTTTATCATTTTGTTTTAATTTTATTTTTATTTTATTTCATTTTATTTTATTTATTTTTAGTGGTTGTTCTGGGCAGTGATTGGCAAACCATAGCCTGCAGTCAAATCTGACCCACCATTTATATTAATAAATAAAGTTTTATTAGGCACAGTCTGATTCATTTATTTATGTATTGTCTATGGTTATCTAGTTAATGAGTTTCAGGCTATAATAGAATTGAGTAGTTGTGACAATGACCATCTCACCCACTAAGTCTAAACTATTTATTATGTGATCCTTTACAGAAAAAGTTTGCCAACTCTTGCTGTAGAGTTTACTATATGCCTCCTTAAGTCATCACATTCTACCTTCAAATAGTAATGGGTTGGCCAAAAGTCCGTTTGGCTTTTTCTGTAAAATAAAAGACGTATTTTTCATTTTCACCAATAGCTTTATTGATTTGGATATTTTGAGTATGTCAGCTATCTCTTGCTATTGGCTACTAGTGTGTGCTGCTAAACACCTTCCAACGCATAAGACAGCCCACAGCAAAGAATTATTTGGCCAAAATGTCAGTAGTACCAGGAAACTTCACAAACCACTTTTGACATGGTCGATTACAGCACCTTCTGCACACTCTGCACAAATCTTATTTGCACTTCAGTTACATTTTACCCTTCTTAGAGTAATAAAGCATACTATGCTGAAAATGTCGCATATTTTCTTCCATCTTCCATATCAAAATGGCTGCACAAAAATTCACCCATTTTGATAAGTTTTTCTTTCTTAAATGCACACTGATACGAAAGCTGTCACAATACAGTCTAACAAAATTGTTTCAAATGAAGTTAAAGACAACTAAGCACGACTAGAGCCATTTTATGGGAAAAAATAAACAAATATTTTGGCTAACCCAATATTATACCACCTTATGTATAAAAACTATAATGTAATATACTTCCATTCTTCTCCTCTGTTTTTTTGTTCTACATTATATTTCTACATGTATTAGATGTCCCAAATATATTGTTATTGCTTTTCCTTTTTAAAGGAAATTAATAAATAAAAAGTCTTTTATAGTTACTAATACAGCTACTATATTTTGCCTACTTCATTTCTTTTCTACATCCAAGCTTCCATCTGTTAAAATTTTCTTCCAGTCTAAAGAATATCCTTCAATATTTCTTATCGTTCAGGTCTGCTGGCAAAAATGAACTCAATTCAAATTTATCTGAAAGTCTTTATTTGGTTGTTATTTTTTGAAGGATATTTTCATTGGCTATAAAATTCTCAGTCAACAGTTGTTTTTTAAGCACTTTAAATTTAGTGCTTCATTGTCTCTTGTGTAGTTTCAGATGAGAAGTCTGTACTCAATTTTCTCCTTTTGTCACTCTGTATAGAATGTCTTTTGAATCATGGGCCACATTAAAGATTTTTTTATTACTGAAAAATTTCAAAATTTCAGTTTTCAAAAATTCAGTTATGATATAACTTAGTGAAGTTTTTTTTGTTATACTTATTACAGTTCATTGAGCTTATTTTTGATCAAATTTAGGAATTTTTAGCTATTATGCATTCAAATATTTTTGTTTCCCTTGCCCCAACCTCTCTTTCTGCAACTTTATGTTAGGTCATTTCAAATTGCCCCAGAGATTACTAAAACAGTGTTAATTATATTTTTCAAGTCATTTCTTTTATATGCTTCATTTTGGATATCTTCTATTATGTCTTCAAGTTTACTAATATTTTCTTCTGTAACATATAACATATCTTCTCATTAAGGAGTTTTCATTAGCCTATATTCCATTTCCAATCTCTAAGACTTTTATTTTGTGTTTTTTTATATCTTCCATTCCACTCCTCACTTAGCATTCATGTTTACTTTTGAATCATTGAACATAACTTAGTAGTTGTTTTAATGTCTTTGTCCGCTAATTCTATTATGTCTATCATTTCTGGATCTGTTTCTGTTGACTGATTGTTTTTCCTGATGATGTATCTCATTTGCCTACTTTTCTGGTATGTCTAATTTTTATTGGTTACTGAGAATTGTGTTTTATGTTAAGTGTCTGGATTTTGCTGTTTTCCTTTAGAGAATGTTGAGCTTTGTTCTTGCTGATTAGCTTGATCCCTTCCAGACATTTTTTAGTGCAAGCCTAGATAAGTCTTTACTCCAGGGATAGTGTAACCCCACAATAAGGATGCCGCTCTTGTGGTCGCTACTGAATGTCCCAGGTAATCTGCAAGGATGTTCCACTCTTACTGGCTGGAGTCTCCCAACATTGTTTTCTCTATGAATTGCTTATCCTGCAGCTTCCCAGTGATGCACAGCCTGGTTTCATGGAATTTTGCTCGAGGTATACATAACTTCTTCAGCAAAGATGTTGAAATACATTTTTAAAAAAGATTTTATTTATTTACTTTTAGAGAGAAGGGAAGGGAGGGAGAAAGAAAGGGAGAGAAACGTGGATGTGCAAGAGATATATTGATTGGTTGCCTCTCACACACCCCCAACTGGGGACTTGGCCCGCAACCCAGGCATGTGCCTTGACAGGGAATTGAACCTGCAACCTTTCAGTTCACAAGTCAGTGCTCAGTCCACTGAGCCACAACAGCCAGGGCTGAAGTATGTTTTTATGAAGGTCTCTGCTTCCTGAGACCCCACAATTTTGGGTCACCTCAGCCTCCCACACCTCTGGTTTCTGTTTTCTCAACTTAGGGAGTTTGCCACCGGCTGCTCAGGATTTCCCTTCCTGCAAGAGATCCAGAACGTGATTCCAGGCAGAGGGCCAAGGGCTTACCTCACTTATTTTCATTTTCTTGAGAATCCCAACACTGTACTGTCTGTTGTTCAATGTCTGAAAATAGTTGTTTTCTCTAATTTTCCCCAGTTTTATTATTATTGTTTATCATGAGAGAATATGTCTGGATCCTGTCACTCCATCGTGGCCTGAAATGGAAATTGAGCCCTTAGATATTTATTTACACATTAGACAAAAGGGTAAACCTCAAAAGTGGAGGCAGGGATACTCACGTTACAACAATAGTATAAAACAACAGGTACACAGAGTGATACCTAAAATGTAAAGCATCCCAGATTGCATTAATTGAAGTATGATGGCTAAGACAAGGAAGGTAATAATCCCAATCCACACACATTAGCCTTATCCATTCATGTTCAAGATAAAGCCATTTTTCATTAAGAAACTGATGGACCAGGTGAAATAGATAAGTAACAGGGAAATAGCAATGCATCATGATAGATGAGTAACACTGTAGAGACAAGTCCACAGGCTATGAGAAGATAAAGGAGGAATACCTACTCCAACCTGAGTAAAGGTGGGTGTCAAATGGGACTTTCCGTAGGGATAATGACTTATGAGTCATGAGTGGAGTCCTCATGGATGAGTAAGAACTGATCAGAAGAAGGAAGTAGGGGGAAATGGATGTATAGGATGCATGTGAAAAAACCTACCCAATTTTTTCAGAGAATTACAAGTACTTCAAACTGGCTGAAGTGTCAAATGGAAAGAGAAGAGCGGGCTGAGATGAGGCTAAAGGAGATGTAGGAGCTGTGTGACATAAGATCTTATTAACATTTTAAAATTTATTATAGGAGACCTGAGGAGCTGTCCAATAGCTTATTCAGGTGAAAAACATGGTCTGGTTTGTGTTTTAGAAAGATGTCAGTTTAGAAAGTGAGGCTGTCAGGGGGAAATAATGATCCCTCCGAAAAATATAGCATTAGAACAAGTAAAAGATAATTGGGGCCTGAGCTGTAACTGAAAATGGGAACCGGGATAAGGAAATGAATGAGAGATATTTAGAGGCGTAATCAGCTGAGCCTGAGATTGGCTATATCTGGGGAGTACAGAAGAGGGTGGAGCCATAGATAAGCATGTGGGGCTTGGGAGACTTGAATATTCTGTTAAGGAATAGCAGATTTTTTACCTTTTGTCTGGACTGATTATTGTCTTGTCATGGATGTGATCCGAGCCTCCTGGCTGCTTGGGCCTGGGCACTTCCTCTGGGTGTTAGAGACTGTTTCCTGTCTGCCAAGCGGCCTCTTCCAACAATCAGAATCTGTGTGCACCAGCACTCCGCCTGGTCTCCTGATTCTGGGTCAGGCACCGCCTTGGGTCTGTCTCGCTCATCTGTCTGCTCTGGACCCTGTAGATCCAGCTTGACAGTTCTGCCACATTCTTCCTATGATTCATGCAAAATTGTGACACAGAGCTGACAAAGTAATACTTAGAAATCCATACTAGGGGGATCTAGGCATCATGTAGTACAATACCAATTTTGCAGTGGAAAAAAGTTGAAAACATAGTTTTATCATTTCATTCATACATTCACTGACATGTGTTCATTTTACTACCCTTCCTGGGTCAAATAGGACTAGTTAACAATTACAACTATCCCATATATAGATGTTTATCTATAGACTTTTATAACATTGTATAAGGTAAGGAAGATAGTGATTTTCTTGCATTATGAATATCAAGACTAATGGTTAGAAAGTTCCACCTATGAATACTGGACCTAAGAACTGACTAAGGAAGGTTGTTGGGACCATGGCAAAGATTACTAGTTCTCCCATAATATGAATTTTCTTCTTCTTTTTTAGTGATGAAACCTTTAATTTGTAGATGGCCCATAATAAAACTTTTGTAGTTAGGTAGGTGTGTTAAAGTCCCTGCAGAAAAGAGATGATGCACTCAAAATGAGCTAAGCCAAGGAAGACTCATTTATAAAGGGGCTATTTACTAAGATTGGATAAAAAACAAGCTAAAAAATGTAGTGCAATAAAATGGAGCTCACAGCCGCTAGGCTGTTAGTTCCTTCAGGGCCTAATAGGATGAGGGAAGCAAACAATTAGCAGAGCCTAGAAAAAGAGAGAGGCAGGTGGAACCAACCACTTTCAGAGCTCAGTAACCCTCACTTAAGGGACAGAGCCAGCCCATGAAACCTTGAAGGGAGAGATCCAGGGAAATAAATATCTTGATCTCGCTCTTCTGTTTTTGGGTCTCCTGCTGGAGCCTCTACTGTCTGAACTAGAACCATCAAAGCCAGAGGTTACAGCCTCCCATCAAGGTGGTCCACACAGCCTCCCAAGGCAGAGAGGGGATAAAGAGGAAGAGACAGTGGATCTGGACAGGCAAAGGGAAGACAGCATGTGGGAGTTGTGTAACTAAATGTTGGCCAGTGGGGCACACCTTTAAAAAAGGGGGCGTGTCTTCCTTCTTCCTATAGGCTGGATTGGTCACATGATCACTGGAGTTTGAGATGGAAGTTACATCCTGAGACTGGTGGGAAAATATAATAGAGGGGATTTGAATTCCTGAAGATCAGGCAACTAGTTCTGGTCACCTATATTCATTAGTTTTGGCCACCTACATTCACTAGTTCTAGTCACCTATTATTCGCTTGAGTGAAAAATAAACTTGTATTCCTTTAAAGCCACTGTTATTTTGGGTTTTCTGTCACTTAGAGCTGATGCAGTTCCTAACCAATTCAGAGACCAAACAGGAAATTCCTTGGGTATTTGGGTCGTATTGGTTACGATTTACTTATTTATTTATTTTTAATTTGTAAGCATCTGAAATGGACTTTGTTTAGCTTAGCTTAAGCAAAAGGGGAAATCTATTGGAAGGATGCTGGAGGTGTGTCAGAGAATCAAAGGAAATGCTGAACAACCAAGATAGGAGAACCCAAGGCAGTGCTGGTACCTCAAAATTTTTCACGGCCTCCCCCCTGGAGGGCTGCCGCAAATGTGACTCACCTCCAACAACGCCCATTCTCTTCAGGAATGCATTCCTAATTTCCTATTTCTGTTACAGAGGATCTGATGGGGTTGGCTTGCCTCGGGCTCTCTTGTCACAGTACAGACAGGGCCACTGCCGTCCCCAGGATTCTTAGAGATGTGGATACTTTGTACATCAGACAGTCATATAACAAAGGGACCATTACTAAAATTTATACCGATCTCTAAATCATTCATGCAAGTGTAAGTGTATCCCCATAATGAAGTCACAAGCTCTTTGAAGGTGTGTTTTATACCAATTCTGGAAACATCATGGAAATAATAATGCCTAGTCCACAGTGGATAACAAATAAAGACTCCTCTCCTTTCATTTTCCCCCTCAGCACCTGATGTCACAAGCCTCCTTACAGGGGTAAGGTTGGGCAACAACTCAAAGCCACAATTTGCGTAATTCAAAATTTTGTAAAACTACATTCACCAAGATTCTCAATATCTACATGTTCCAGGACCTATGTTAAGTACTATTAACAGGAAATAAATGACTAAGTGTTTTTAAGAGTTCATAGATTATCAAGGAAGAGAAGCATGTAGACAAATCATATAATAATGAACAGCGAGTTGTATGCCATCATAGAATTAAGTATCAGACTCCTTAAGAACAAACTGACAATAACCAGAGGAGAGGTTGGGGGGGGGTGGATAATGGAGGGGAAAGGGAGAAGAGTTGTCAGGAGCATGTATAAAGGACACACGGACAAAGCCAAAGGGGAGTAGGATCAAGGGTGGGAGGGAGGGATGGCTGGGGTGGGGGAGGGGGAGGTGTGGGGGGGGGAATGGAGACAATTGTACTTGAACAACCATTAAAACAAGAAAGAAGGAAGGAAAGAAA
>PVKU01005824.1:0-29511 GCA_004027475.1 Anoura caudifer
TATTATATTAGTTTGAGATGTGCAACATAGTGATACACACATTTATATAACGTAGAAAGTGATCACCCTGATAAGTCTAGTACTCATCGGACACCATACATAGTTACATTATTAACTATACTCCTGATGTGTACTTTATATCCCCATGACTATTTTATAACTGCCAATTTGTATTTCTTAATCCCTTCAACTTTTTACTCAGCCCCCAACCTCCCTTCCATCTACAAATCATTAATTTGTTCTCTGTAGCTGATTTTGTTTGTTTTGTTTATTTTGTTTTTTAGACTCCATATATAAGTGAAATCATATGGTATTTGTCTTTCTGTCTTATTTCACTCAGCATAATACCCTGTCCATCCATGGTGTCAGAAAGGGCAAGATTTAATTTATTTTTATGGCAGAATAATATTCCATTTTACACATATACCACTTTTATATTCATTTGGCTATCAATGGACACTTAAATTGTTCACATATCTTGGCTATCCTAAGTAATGCTGCAATGAACAGAAGGATGCATATATCTGTTTAAATTAGTGTTAGAATTTATTTAGATAAATTCCCAGTAGAGTTGCTGGATCATAACGCAGCCCTATTTTTACCTTTTTGAGGAACCTCCATACTGTTTTCCACAGTGGTTGCACCAATTCACAATTCCACCAATAGTGAATGAGGGTTCACTTTTCTCCACATTCTCGCCAACACTTGTTTTTAATTTATTGATGATAAATATTCTGACAGGTATGAGATGATATCTCACTGTATTTTTTATTAATTATATTTTTTATTGTTGTTCAAGAACAGTTGTCTCAATTTTCTCCCCACTACTCCCTCCCACCCCACCCATTCCCATCCCCACCCTTGATCTTACCCCCCTTTGGCTTTGTCCATGTGTCCTTTATACGTGTTTCTTGATAGCCCTTCCCCTTTTCCCTCTCCTTATCCCCTCCCCTCTGGTTACTGTCAGTTTGTTCTTTATTTCAATGTTTCTGGTTATATTTTGTTTGCTAGTTTGTTTTGTTGATTATGTTCCATTTATAGCTGAGATTATGTGGTATTTGTCTCATTTTAATTTGCATTTACCTGATGATTAGTGATGTTGAGTGTCTTTTCATGTCTATTAGTCATCTGTATGTCCTCTTTGGAGATATGCCCATTCACGTCCTCTGCCCATTTTTTTAACAGATTATCTGGTTTTGTTTGTGTGTTCATGTTGAACTGTACAAGTTCCTCATGTATTTGTATATTAATCCCTTATTAAATGTATCATTGGCAAATATGTTTTCCCATTCAGTGGGTTATCTTTTCATTTTGTTGATGGACTGACTCTTGCTTTCCCAAAATTTTCAGTTTGATGTAGTCTTGTTTACTTTTTTTTTTGTTTCTCCTGCCTGAGATATTAAAAAAAATTTAAAAAATATTACTAAGAGTGATTCAAAGAATTTACTGCTTGTATTCTTCTAGTTTTATGGTTTCAAGTGTTATATTTAAAAGTATTTAATTCATTGAGTATGTACATGGTGTAAGAACGTGATCCAATTTAATTTTTCATGTTTCTATCCAGTTTTCCCAGCACCATTTATTGAGGAGACTGTCTTTACTCCATTGTATATTCTTGCCTCCTTTGTCACAGATTAATTTACCACATAGGTGTCAGTTTATTTCTGAGCTTTCTATTCTCTTTCATTCACCTGTATGTCTGTTTTTATGCTAGTGCCATGCTGTTTGATTACACAGCCTTGTAGTACAGTTTAATATCAGGTATGGGACACCTCCACCTTGCTCTTCTGTCTCAAGATTTCTTTGGCTTTTTGGGGTCTTTCATTGTTCCACATAAATTTTAGGATTATTTGTTCTAGTTCTGTGAAAAATGACATTGGTGTTTTGATAGGTATTACATTGAATCTGTAGTTTTCTTTAGGTAGTATGGACAATTTTTAAAAATCCTCACCCAAAGATATGCTTTTATTGAGAGAGAGAGAGAGAGAGAGAGAGAGAGAGAGAGAGAGAAAGAAACATAGATTTGAGAGAGAAACATCAATTGGTTGCCTCTGGTTTGCACCCTGACCAAGGATTGGACCCACAACCTTGGTATGTGCCCTGACTGGAAATCGAACCTGCATCTTCTTGGTAGATGCAGCCAACTGAGCCACCCAGCCAGTGTGGGGAGTATGGACATTTTAATGATGTTAATTCTTCCTATCCCTGGACACAGCATATACTTTCATTACTTTCTATCCTCTTCAAATTCTTTCTTCAATATCTTACATTTTTCTGAATACAGCTCTTTTACCTCATTGGTTTTATTTGTAGGTATTTAATTTTTTTATGTGATTGCAAATTGGATTGTTTTTTTAAATCTCTCTCTTAAACCACAAGAGAGATTTAAAAATGTACTGAAAGCATATAAAAATGTAACAAATTGCTAAATATTAATTTTGCATCATGCCACTTTACTTAATTCACTTGTTAGTTCTAATAGTTTTTTGGTGGAATCTTTAGAGTTCTCTGTACATAGTATTATGTCATCTGCCACCTTAATTATTTTGAAAGTTTTCCAATCTGTGAGGTAAAATGTTCTCGGTACTGTTGTAGAATTTTTCCATTCTCTTGAACTACTTGTGTATGCCTTTACTTATTTTTCTACTTGGTTACTGATATATCACTATTTTTATGTCTAACAATATTTTGATGAATAAGAAATTAGTATTTTATTGCTCAAAGATGTTGCACATATTTTTCCAGTTTGGCATTTTTCTTATTTACTGTTTAATATGTTTTTTGATACACCAACTCTAAAAACAATAATCAGTAAATCAATCAATCCTATCCATTATGGCTTCATGCTTAGAAAAAAAAAACCCAAATCATAAAAAATATTTCACCTATTTTTTAAACTTTTCTATTATAAGTTTTTTAAATTACATATTTGACCCAACTGAAATTTAGTATGCCATCTGAACTGGCATCCAGATAGAAATTCATTCCCCCCCCCACAAATTCCAATACAGATTTATTCATCTGTATTTCCTTAAAATTAATAACCTTACCATTAAAAATAATATTTGTTATATCTAGAAATACAACTATTACTAGATGCTATTTCATTGCATTCACTGTTCTCTATATAGTTTATTTTTATTTATTTATTTTTTAATTTTAGTTTTAATTGAAAGCATAGGGGTGACATTAGTTAATAAAATTATATGATTCAGGTATACAATTCTATAATAATTATCTATATATTGTACTGTGTGTTCACAACCCAAAGTCAAGTCTCCTTTCCTCACCATTTATCCTCTTTACCTTCTTCTACCTCCCCTTATCCCCTTTCCCTCTGGAAATCACTATACTGTTATCTGTACCTCTCTATATATTTTAATTTTCACATTTTTAAATATATTTTTGATAGAACTACTTCTGATTATTTTTCTCTTACAAATATTTTCTGTGTATTTTCACACAACTCATCCTCCTAGTAAACTTTAAATAGACTACTTTGAAAATGATTTTTTTTTTTTTTGCAAGCAAAAGAAACTAATTCTGACCAGCCTAAGCAAAAAGTAACCATTATAAGCATTTAACATTATTCACCTTTTTGGTAGTACATTTGAAGAGACAACCCCCATATAAACAGAAACCATTAGAAGTTACACAGCATGAAACATGGCCAAGACCATGTTCATGTGGGAAAAACAACTGCCCACTGACACTGTGTCCTCCCTGAACCACCATTGTTGAAGTCCAACATTATGTTACCATTGTCATTGCTTTTAACTGTCCCTTTGTTATTTAATATCTCCCCTAAGATTCAAAGTCCTAAGTAATACCATCCAGTTGTGCATACCATATGCCCACATTCTGTCTGCCAGGACTGGGGGAAGCATTTCGGGCACCTTTGTTTCAACAGAGGACTTAGCACATTTACCACACAGGCTCACACAACAGGGATGGAGATGCCCCTAAATATAAAAAGGATTCACTGAAATACAGAACAGGCCAACAGTGACCAGAGGGGAGAGGGGAGGGAATTTCAGGGGAAAAGGGGAAGGGTTTGCAGGAATAAGTATAAAGGACACATGGACAAAAACAAGAGGGGGGAGTGGAAATGGGAAGGAGGTGGGGAGGACTAGGGGGGTTGGCTGGGATGGGAGTAAACGGCAGAAAACTGTACTTGAACAATAATTAAAATAAATAAATAAATAAAAATATTAAAAATGATTCAAAATTCTACATTTTCCAAATAGCTAAAGTTATAGATGTACAAGGATCTGTCCAGAAGGTATTCAGCTATGTACTATGAAAAATAGAGTCATTTACTGAAGGATACAAGATACAAGAATCATTGTACATGGCAATGAGGCCTCAGTCCCCTTCAACGTAGCCAGCTTGGGACCTCACACAGTTCTGCCAATTGCCATCAGATGCCCCGTTGTATTTTCCTTAATCTCATCAATGTTCTGGAATCTTTTCCCTTTCAAAGGTGATTTTAGCTTTGGGAAAAGCCAGAAGTCCTAGGACTCCAAATCTGGGCTGTAGTGGGCCTGGGTCACCTGGATGATTTGATGTTTCATCAAAAAACTCTGCAAGAGACATGATGCTTAAGCAACCATATTTTTGTGATGAAGCTGCCAAATCACCAGTTGCCTATAGCTGCAGGCTTCGGAATCATCTGAATAGTTTTCATGGAGGAATGTCCAAACTTAACGCAAAAGCTGAATCAGACTTGTTGCTCTACTTAGTCATTTTGAATGAAATGGCCACACAGTACACATGCTCACTCAATGGTATCTACTGACCCCAATGACTGGTACAGTGAAGTTGTCATTGTTCACACATGCACATTCCTCTCCACTATCCTTGGCTGCCAAGTTACATTGATATTGCCCAAACTGTTCTCATTATATTAACAATGCTTGGACATTTGTCCAGACAGACCTCAAATATCAAAGTATATTTGTCAACTTCTAAAAATATTTCTATTTTCTGAAAGAAGTTATGCTATATTTATATTATATTTAGAGTTTAATTTAAAGAGGTGCATTTATTTTTTGCAAACTGAGTCTCCCTAAAAAAAAAAATACATGCCTCCCTACATTATATTTTCTTTGTAATTTGTAAAGTTGTGCTCTTGAAAATGTATTTTTAATTTTTTGGAAATCATTTTTATTTATTTCTTTGTTTGTACTGTTATAGTTGTGTGGAGGTGGGGAAAGGGAGAAAAGGTGGGGACCATTTTTTAATTGCAAATATTTAAGATATAAAAGCATAAGGAATAAAATTTTTAAATAATCTTTAAAAAATTTACCATTGTATATGTAGTAAAGATGGATGTTTTTCCATAGATTAATTAGACATTTAGAAATATATGCAATATTATTGATTTAGTTTAAGCCACTTTTATATAATTTTGACTCTTTTGTATTCCTTCTTACACTGTTCAGAATTTGCACTACTCCTCTGGATATTTTAAAATTTCTTTCATAAGTGTGTCCATACTTTTTTTGGTTTATTAAAATGTATACATAATTTTATCAATCTTCATTTTTTCCTTGATATTATGGTTTTAATCTTACACATATTTATGTATGAAATATAATTCAATAATTTTAATCATGGATTTATTCCATTGCACTAAAATATTATATTTTTCACTCTCAAATTTATATATACTTACTTTTTCTTCTAGTAACTATATCTTTCAATCACATGCCATTGTTATAGGAATATTTTAGTAAGGGATATACGTATACATATGTAGTAGGGAATATTATATTCAGTTATCTTTTTTAAAGATGACCATTTGAATATTACATCTACATTATAACCATTGGAAATCTAGAAAACTTATATAAAATGCAATTGAAAAGACTGTTGACATATTTTGGGGAGAAATAGAAGATTTGTCATGGAGAAGTGAGAACATTAAATATTTTAGGAATCATCACATTACAGTGAGAATAAATTTATTCTATTAAACTACAAGTGGTAGAGCCAGTTGACACTCCAAGTAGATTCATCTATTTTGTGAAGCAATGAACTCCTTATGATTGGAGGTAAGCACCATGAGGCTTTGATTATTTTGTAAGATTGTGTAACTATTTTATTGACAGGAACTTAGGGGTCAAAATTATTTTGCTGCCTGTGTATCAATAAAAAAAATCAAATAATCTTTTGCTTTTATATATACCAGCAAATTGGTTTAAAAACTTTTTTTGTCTATTTCTGGAAAAATTATTTTGTAAAATATAATTCCTCTTACTGCAAGGTAACCTCAGATCCCTAAAGAGTGAATTCTTACTTCCCCAAAGAAATCATTTTCCTGACATGAAGAAGGAAGACTTTATATTGCCTTACCTTAGAATACTGTAATTAGATGGTCCCAGCAACAGTACCAGAGCCCTCACAACCACGTGGCAGAACCTGAAGGGCTTGCTTCTGTACAGCTTAGTGCAGGAGTGAAGAGTGTATTGCAAATATTTTTCCCATTTTCTGCTACGAAGACTCATAGCAGAAAATGGGAAGCTTGGAAACAAACTGAGGGACACCAAGTTTGGGGACAATAAGGAAGAACTAAAGAACTGAGAGAAATTACAAAAGCGTAAGTATTATATATGCATTTGAAGATACTTGGACTAGATAAATAATTGGTAAATTACCTTCTAGATGCAAAATCAGAAACTAGAAAACAGCAAAGGGGAAATTATTCTTGTCTCAGTCAAATTGGAAACTCTACCTACAAGAGGCAAATCTCTATTCTCCACTTCTGGGTTTGTATGACTGTCCCACTGTCTTGAGTTAGGACAACCCTAATAATAATAGTGTTACAGAACACAGAAGGTTCTTTATGTCCGCCGCCTTATGGAAAGATGCCTCCCAAAGCCAGAGATTTGTGAAAAGGAAAGGAAATGTTTATTTAATGCTAGACAGAGTTAAAGTAGCGATCTAGCATCTTCATTAAAATATCAAAGTCCTTTAAGATACCCATAGACGCCCACAGTGCTTCCTATCTCCCTCTGCACTAATTCAGGGTACCGTAATTCAGGAAGAGAAGCACACGTCCGGGATCCAGGCTCCTGACACCATTCAGCTATGTCGTTGTCCAGGCAGGATCTCTAATTAATCCAAAGCCATGTGGCACCTTCTCATGGCCTACTGGCAAGAGTCCTTTCCCCCTTCTTCCAGGCAAAATCTCTCTTGCTCCCAGGCCACGCAGCCAAAGGGAGCACCCCAAAGCCTCATGGTCCTTCTGCCAAAGCTGTGGGGAAGGAGTCCCCACTCTGCCAAAGCCTCGTGGCTCTCCCTTCACTTAAATTGTGGGGAGGGGATCACCACTCGGCCAAAGCCTCGTGGCGGTTCTCTGCTAAAGCCACATGGTGATTTTCCCTCATAGGGCTGTGGGTCCTGCACTCTGGTGAAACCGCATGGATCTTCTCTTAATGGCTGCCCGACCTGGGTTTAAATCGCCGTGCCAATCCTCCTCTGCAGCCCCATTTCCAACTCCTCCTACAATGGGCTACACCTGCCAGCACTCCTTTATCGTTCCATCTCTACTGGGCTGCCATAGTGAGTCTGGGCAGGTGTGGCCCCATGGCGTGGAGCCAATCGTCTGTAAGCTCTCACGCAGGTGTTTTCCAGTTCCATCGTGGGTGGAAGTCACTCCCTTCTCCCTGGCTCAAAGCATGGCCACAGCTGTTTAGCATATCTATGAGACCAGTTAAAGGTTATAGATATGTTAAAGGACTGTTCTGGAAGTTATCTGCAAAGCTACTGCTATGCAAAACAACTCAATGGCCCTGCTCCATGTGTCCCTTCCCCCAACTCACACCTGAGGGGGAAGGGGTGAGGACATCTTATATGTCTTTCTAATATTTCCTGGACACCCTGAGTTCTGGGCCCCATTCCAGCTCCCTTTTTGGCCCCCCCCCCCCTTGGCTGCACCCGGTTACAATAGGATCAGTATCTGAGGAAGGAAGGGAAGTACACTATTGCCATTATCTGTTTCTTCTCTGCCCCTTTTATGCTTTCTATTTAGAGAATGCTTAGTCATCCGTTAAACAAGTATTTATTGACTATTAAAAAATTGCCTGGAATGAGGAAGGAATAGCTACATAAAGTAATGCCACAGTCAATAAAGATATCCCTTATTGCTTTTTACTACTAGACTTAATGTAAGACAAGTTAATGAAAAGAAAAAATATGCTTGTTTATGGTTTTTGGAGTTCTGTTGACATAATTTAAAGATGGATATTAACATAACATCAACTTCTAAGGACCAAAGTTGGTCTTACACCAGGGAATTTTTTTTTCTTATGGTGTATTTTACAATTTGAAAACACTTCTATACTGAGGCACACTGATGATAAAAAAATTAATGATTCATTAGTGAAGAAGTTTCTGGCTGCTCTGTGTATAGTCCAAAGAATTCTGAGTGACTTTTAAAACTTCCATCTGTTTCTATAACATAACTGCCTCTGTACTTAGAAGTTTAGAAGTAAAAATAGCTTTGGGGATAATCTAGTTCTTTCTTCTAAGGTCAGTCACACAGCAAGTAAGTCGTAAATGTTATTTATCTTTACTACTGGGTGTCTACCTTAATTATTAAGAAGAAAATGAGATATAACATTGAACTTAGTCTGTTCTACTTAGATTAAGAAATCATAAAGAATAAATGTGGAGAGGATTTTCTAGTTGTTTCCTACATTTTGAAAAATGAAGATTGACAAACCTCATTATTTATTAGATACTGGAAAGATTGGTAGGAAATTTGGGTATTTTAAGAAAATCACTTTTCAAAGATAAAGTATTTAAAAACTATGGCCTTTTGGCATCCTCTATCTATCTGACCCTGACTCAGAATAAGCCCTTAAAGTTCTTTGAATGTTATCTATTCTTTGACCATTACTGCCTGACAATGATTGATGAGCTTTACCTACACGCCCTGTATTCCTATGCAAACTAAACTCATAAAAGCCCATTGAGGAAGAGGCTCAAGGCCCCTCTCCTCCGAGAGGTAGGCCAGCCTTTTCTCTCCAAGCAAAAAAAAAGAATATATATATAAATTAAAACTATATAATACCACTAACTTTATCTAACATGCTGTTAAACATTATTTTTCTTTTCCTCCTCCTCCTCTGTCTTCTTCCCTACCCCTCCCTGCTCCTCTCCTTAATGTTATAATAAAATTACTAAGGAAAAATTAAAAATGGAACTGGTTTTTTATCTTTGTATCTTTATTCTTATTACTCTTTTGCTTGAAATCACCCTTTCCTTCTGTTTCAGCTACCAAATTTCAAGTGTTTAAAAACTTTTAGCTTAAAATAATACCTATTCCATGACACCTTACTTTTCCACTTTAGAATAATTTCTTTCATCTTTATAACATTTATGATGCTAATGCACCACTTATATTGTCTTATTTCTGATTTTATATTTTTATGTTTTAATACGTGTGTTTTATGTTCCCAGTTATGATAGGATCCGTATCTAATCCTCTATTTTCACACTTCTCCCTCTTTTCACAGCAGTCACAGGTGTCAAATATTAGCCAGTATTAGCCAAATATTAGTAATGTACTACTTCATTAAATTAAATTGACTTTTAATTCTAAGCCGGTTATATTCCTTTTGTATGTATACGAGGTATAGTGCCAATCACTATATATATAGTGATATATTCTTGATGTTTTAAATTTACATCACCGTAGATTGGATGGCTCACTCAAATGAATCGGTGGTGTCTGAGTTTGTGCTTCTGGGACTCTCTAATTCCTGCGATCTTCAGCTTTTCTTTTTTGCCATCTTCTTTATGGTATATGTGACATCACTGCTGGGCAACATCATGATTATTATTATCATTTCCTCTGACTCCCATTTTAATTCTCCCATGGACTTCCTGCTCAGTAACCTTTCTTTCATTGATATGTGTCCGTCTAACTTTGCAACCCCCAAAATGCTTGTGGACTTTTTTGTTGAGTACAAGACTATCTCCTTTGAGGGTTGCACGGCCCAGATATTCCTTCTCCATAGTTTTGTTGGGAATGAGATGCTGCTGCTTGTAGCTATGGCATAGGACAGATTTATAGCCATCTGTAAGCCCCTACACTACAGCACAATTATGAATCGGAGACTGTATAATCTTCGTGTTTATTTCCTGGGCTGTGGGCATTCTTCATTCTGTGAGCCACTTGGCTTTTACAGTGGATCTGCCATTCTGTGGCCCCAATGAGGTAGACAGCTTCTTTTGTGACCTTGCCCTAGTGATAGAGCTGACTTGCATGGATACTTATGAAATGGAAATTGTGATACTAACTAACAGTGGCCTGATATCACTGAGCTGTGTTCTGGCTTTAATTATTTCCTACACCATCATTTTGATCACTGTCTGGCATTGCTCTTCCAGTGGGTTATCCAAGGCACTTCTACATTAACTGCCCACATCACAGTGATAATTCTTTTCTTTGGGCCTTGCATTTATTTCTACATATGGCCTTTTAGCAGACCTTCTGCGGGTAAGTTCCTTTCTGTGTTCTACACTGTTTGTACACCCATGTAGAACCCCATCATCTGCTCCCTGAGGAATGAAGATATTAAATCAGCCATTTGAAAGTTGAGAAATCATCATGTGAACTGGAAAAACCAGGGCTCACCATGAAGGAACATAACCCTGAATGATAATGACGGGCCTCTGCTGGACCACAGCATCAGGGTTTTTGCTAACGACATGGGTTATTGAGCTATAGAACTGATTTCTGTCCTAAGGGGAAGGGAATTGCAGAACATCAGTTCCTGGTTTAATATTTAAAGACAATTTAAACCAATTTTTCATTACATATAATTCTAAAGTATAAATTCTCTTAAAATATTTAGTAATCTTTTACATAATTTATTTAAAAAATTAGAGATTTTAATCTACATAAAACACTACTTATATTACTAACCTTGTGATTCTCTTCAACTGAAGTGATATCTTATACCTTGCACATTGAGTTTCTGATATCTTCATTAAACTTATTCATAATTTTTTTCCTATATTTTTGACCTAGTAGAAAAAATATTGTGTTTTACAACATGGATTTCACATTAATGTACATTTGCTAGCTTATCTTTTCTTTGTGTATTGAATGTTTGATTATTTATAGTTTGGTTGTTATATGTTTGGTTATATATAATTATTTCTACTACTACTACATTCCAAAATTTTTTTTTGCTTCCTTTTAATTATTTGATATTCTTTTGTACTCATTATAAAACTTTTTCTATATATTTGATGCTATCAGCAGCATATATATTTTCCAAGTCAACTTTTTTAAAGCAGAATAAATTGGTTATAATGAATTCTATGTTATTCATAAAAAGTAATTGCAAACAACTTTGAAACTGATTGCAAATATGGCAGGTGTTGAGTATTTAAATTCAGAGCAAAAGTTAATTTCATAAGTACCTAAAATATACAAATGTCAAAGTGACAGAAAATTATCTGCACCTAAAGATCAAAACTGAAATCTATTTTTAAATATTTCCTGGAGAACAAGAGGGAAAGTAAGATTCATGTACCTCCAAAAATAAAGATTAAAAAATCTATTAATTATTGTTTCACTTGCTAGTCAAAAGTTTTATTATGTAACTTCTCCCTGGATTTCCATTATGATAAAGGCCTTGTAACAGAAAGACTAAGTGTATTCTAACAATGAAAAAGAGAATTGTTTAACAGAAGATAGGAAGCCTGCATTCAGTACTCTGGATTCAGTATTTTAAGTATATTATAAAACATAGTTAGTGGCTATGTGCAAAGTTATTAACTCTGCATGCTAAGTCTTAGTGCAAGCTGAATTTTAGATACAGAAATACAGTCTTTTTGAATCATGATACTACTTAAGTTTTCTTGGAACTTAATCTTTTTGTCAACTTCATTTGTACAATGTCAAACATGGTAATGATCTTTTAAATTTGACTGCTGTTTATATATTTTTAAACAGTGCCAAGAACATTAAGTTAAATAAAAATTAAAGCAGTCATGGTATTGTTGTTAGTAGTTTTTTCCTCTTAACTCTGCACTGCCAGTGAAAATGGAGAGGTGTCTATAGTACCCTCGAAAAATCAAGTCATTTCCCCTCTCTGATTCTCAGAATCCTCGTACCGAAGGATACAAAGGACAGAAGGGGAAATGAAGGGGAGGGAGAGGAGAGCAGCAGAAGAAAGTGGAGGACAATTAGAATTTAGAATTTATGGGAGGGTGGAAGATGGTGGCCAAGTAGGTGGGAGCCAAGTCCACTTGATCTTGCATGTAACTCGGACCCTTAGCTGGTCTTCCAAAAAATAAAGTGAACAGTCAATGGAACCTTAGTTGATAAAAAGTTTGGAAGCCAAAGAGTACAGAAGACACTTCAAAACGGGCTATAAGGAGGTTTTATAGGTGGACAAGGAAAATCTCTGAGCAGTCCAGGTGCCTACATCCGTGGAGAGCCTGGTCAGATATAGCAGCTTAGTGGCTTCCTACCCTCTCAGGGCAGGGAACCCCCAGACCTAGGCCAGGAGCAACTTGGATACACGAAGTTGTTGGGGAGAACCTGGCTAAACACACAGAGAGCTAGCGGCACACCCTTAGCTGCAGCAGCAAACACCAACTGGGAGAGTGCCAGAGAGTGAGAGAGAGACATCTGCCACCTGGAAGTGGTGGAGGAAAAGGGCCACCGCTAGCCATGACTGGGACAGACTCTTGACTTTTTGGAGAGCTGGTGTATCTGGAAAGCTGGACGGTGACTCAGCACTGCAGTGGGAGCACCCAGAGAGACTTTTTTTTAAAAAAAGAGGAGCTGAGGTGTGCTCCCTGAGGCAGGGACCCCAGGTGGCAGCCGCTCTACCAACAAGGAAAAAGGATTGTGGGTATGATTTCCTCCCATTCAGTACAGCTGCACAGATTGATCAAAAAGATGCAAAGCATGGTGATTTCTCTACCCCATCCCAGCATGGAGAGCGAGGGCTGCTGTATACTTTGAGAGCACTGAGCTGGGAACTGTGCACCTGAGATTATTTAAAGAAAGACTGAGCCCCTTTCCTCAGCAGAACTGCCTGGAAGGGAAGGTTGCCCCCAGCCCTAGGGGATGGAGGGTGGGGGGAAGGGTGAAGATCTGCAAAACTGGCTGCGCTGGCTTAACAACCTTTCGGGGGGCATTTCCTCCACAAGAGAAAGACAGCGAGAGGAACACCCAAAAGGGCCCATTTTGAACTCCTCACAGGGAGACGAAGTACACTGGGTACCAGGGCCCTATTTCATTGAGACCATCAAAGCAGGGAATTCAGAAAGTTGGTGCAACAAGGGGGATTCAAGGCTCCGCCCAGCAACAGTTCTCACACAGAGCTGCCATCTACACCAAGCACGAGAGCTGACACTGATAGAGATTGTTCTTCCCCACCCCCATGAAACAGACAGCTATTTAATCAGAAACTATACATTATTGGAAACAAACTGGGACAGACTGAGATGGGAGGTGTAGGGGTAGGGGAAGACACCCACAATTTTCACAGAAGACTCAACAGTGCCTGGGAGGGGAGACAGAGAGGCCCTGCCTTCCAGATTGCAACAGAAGCTCCCTCTAGAGGCAGGTGAAGGAGATACAGGCAGTGTTGTCAGAAGTTGGACCTACCTGGGACCTCAAGCTGATAAAAAACCAGAGGGGAATTTCAGGAGAAAAGGGGAAGGGTTTGCAGGAACAAGTATAAAGGACACATGGACAAACACAAGGGAGGGGGTGGAAATGGGAGGGAGGTGGGGAGGGTGGGGGAGGTGGGCTGGGATGGGAGTAAAAGACAGAAAACTGTACTTGAACAACAATTAAAATAAAGTAAAATTAAAAAAAAATAAAACAGAGCCGGATCCAGAAAGAAGTCAGAAGGTGAACACCAACAGCTGAGACAAATTTACCTCACTCGTCCTTAGAACTTGCATGTTTTTTCTTTCTTTCTTCAATTTTCCTTTCACAGAGTCTTTTAATATTTCTTCTTTTGCTTCAGTTGTATGCCAACTAACTCACTACTTGTGGTCTTTAATTGTGTATTCTTTTTATTCAGATTGTTTATTTCTTTCACATTATTTTTATTTAGAATCCCACATAGCATCCCTCCCTGGTCTTACTCCATTTTGCCTTCTTCCTGACCTTTCTTGTTGCTATAAACTCTATTTTCCCCCGTGCTATACCGTGTTACTATTCCTTCCTCTATCTCTCCTCCATCTGTCCTTGCAAAAGCATTCTTCCTTCCTTAAGTCAGCTCACATTCTTTTTCCCCCTTATCATAGTCTTATTTCCTTTCCACATTTATAAATTATGGCAACAATATGGTTATTGCTGTTCTTCTCCAGTGGTATTCCTGCTTGTTCACTATTTGTTAGTGCTTCAGATCCCTTAGGATACTCTCCCCTGGTCTTCCTCCATTTTGCCTTCCCCTGCCCTTGATCAGCTGAGTTAGAAATTTTATTTCCTAGTCTGGTTTCTTTTCCTTACTCTTATTAGTTTTCCACCCCCATCCTCTCAAAATGATTTTTCTTTACTGTCGGTATCTCATATTCATTTTTCTCTTTTTCATAATATTCTTATGCCTGTCCCACTTTTATTAGTCTTCACTCAGCTGGCATTGTTGTTGATCCTGCTGTGTTTTTTCTGAAATTTTGTTCCCATTGGTTCAATACCTTTTGATTTTTTCTTTTTTCCTTTTTTAAATTTTATTTTAATTGTTGTTCTTGTACAGTTTTCTGTCTTTTACTCCCATCCCAGCCCACCGCCCAGCCCTCCCCACCTCCCTCCCATTTCCACCCCCTGTAGTTTTTGTCCATACGTCCTTTATACTTGTTTCTCTAAACCCTTCCCCTGCTAAGTGAAATAAGCCAGTCAGTGAAAGACAAATACCATATGATCTCACCTTTAACAGAAACCTAAAAAAACAAAACAAATGAACAAGCAAAATATAACCAATGACACTGAAATTGAGGGAATACTTTTTAAATTTTACTTCAAAACTCATAGTATACACTTTACTTTTCACACTCAATTTTTGCCATCACCCTTCCCTGTTTAATTTACATCTAAATTTTATTTTCTCCCTTTCTTTGCCTCATTTCAATTCCCTACTTATTATTTCTACTCCCTCTTCCTACTCAAAATCATTTTCCCTCTTTTAATCATCTCATATTCCTTTTTCCTATGCTATAATATTCTTGATCTCTCTTCACCTTTATTAATCTTTACTCAATTGCTGTTGATATTGCTTATGTGGCAGGGGTTTTTTTGGCTAGGATAGGCTTGGTTTTCTGGTAGTATTTCTTGGTTAACCAACACCTGTACAACAGCATACAAGACATGGTGAAAGTGGTGACGACTACCAGTCAGCAGCTGGAGGGGAGAACCAATCAACAAATGAGCCATCAATAATCAAAGCCCAGGTACAACAAAAGAGCCCACATAAACTGAATAAAGGGCATCCCTATAGCATCCAGATCAGGCGATCAAAGAGACTGTTCCACTGAGTCCCACAGAACTCTTACTACAGAAGTCAACCCCACAAAGACAGGCAGGCAAAGCAGAACCTCCTGAGATGCAGAAGCAAACCAAAGGAGTCGCCTAAAATGGGGAGACAAAGAAAGAACTATCAATAGAAAGGAAAGGAGGGATCTCCAGAAAAAGAACTAAGTGAAATTGAGGAATGCAATCTATCAGACAATTAATTTAAAAAGCAATGGTTATATGGGTGCTCCAGGAACTCAGTGAAAACTACAAGGAATTGAGTGGGGACCACAGCAACATGAAAAAGGAAATAGAAACTGTAAACAAGACCCAGGAAGAAATGAAGAATACAATACCTGAAATGAAAGGTACATTAGAATGAACTAAAAGTAGACTGGATGAAGTAGAAGACCGAATTAGTGAGGTGGAAGACAAGGTAGAACAAAATACCCAGGCATACCAACAAAACTAAAAAAGGCTAAAAAAGAATGAGGATAGTTTAAGGGAGCTTCAGGAAAACATGAGACATAAGAAATTTCATATCATAGGAATACCAGATGGGGAAGAAAAGGAGCAAAGTTTACAAAACTTGTTTGAAAAAATAATGACAGAGAACTTGCCTAACTTGGTGAGGGGAAAAGCCATGCAAGATCAGGAGGCACAGAGGGTCCTAATCAAGATGAACCCAGAGAGGCCTACTCCAAGACACATCATAACTAAAATGCCAAATGTTAAAGACAAAGAAAGAATCTTAAAGACAGCAAGGGAGAAACAGCAAGTAACATACAAAGGAGCTCCAATAAGTCTATCAATGGATTTTCAACAGACACACTAGAGGCCAGAAGGGGTTGGCACAAAATATTCCAGATAATGAAAAACAAGGACCTATAATCAAGACTATCTATCCAGCAAGGCTCCTATTTAAAATAGGTGATAAAATAAAGAGCTTTCCAGACAAAAGAAGGCTAAAAGAATATGCTTTAACCAAGCCAACACTGCAAGAGATGCTAAAGGGACTGCTGTAAAAAGAAGAAAGAGAGACACAGAGGGAGGGAGAGAGAGCAAGAGAGATAGAAACACGGGTTTGGAATAAATGACAATGAATAAGTACTTATCGATAATAAGCCTGAATGTAAATGGATTAAATACTCCAATCAAAAGATAATGGGTAGCAGAATGGATAAGAAAACAAGGACCTGCATATGTGCTATCTAGAAGAGACTAACCTCAGAAAAAAAGATCTACACACACTGAAAGTGAAGGGATGGAAAAAAATATTAAGAAAAAATGGACAGGAAAAAAAAGCCAGGGTAGCAACACTTATATCAGACAAAATAGATTTCAGAACAAAAGTCATAAAAAGAGACAGAGAAGGATGCTTCATAATATTTAAGGGAAATATGCACTGATAAGATATAACCATTGTAAACATATATGCACCCACATAGGAGCTCCCAAATATATAAGGAAAATTTTGAAAGATTTCAAGAAAAATATAGAGACCAACACAATTATAGTAGGGAATTTTAACACCCCATGGTCAACTATGGATAGATATTCTGAACAAAGAATCAACAAGGATACCGTGGCAGTGAAGGATACTACTTGATCAAATCAACTTAACTGACATATACAAAACATTTCACCCCAGAGAACCAAAATATACATTCTTTTAAAATGTACATGGGGCATATTTTGATGTACTAGACACAAAACAAGCCTCAAAAAATACAAGGAAATTGAAATTATATCAAGCATTTTCTCAGGTCAAATGACTTGAAACTAGAAATCAACCTCAAGGAAAAAAATCAAAAACATTCAAATTCATGAAGACCAAATAGCATGCTATTAAGCAATGAAAGGGTTGATAATGAGATCAAGGAAGAAATCAAAAAGTTTCTGGAAAGGAATGAAAATGAACACACAACAGTCCAAAACTTATGGGACAGGAGAAAGGCAGTCCTGAAAGAGAAGTTCAGAGTGATATAGGCCTACCTAAAAAAGATAGAAACACTTCAAATAAAGAACCTAACCCTACATCTAGAAGAACTAGAGGAACAACAACAAAGACAGCCCAGAGCAAGTAGAAGGAAGGAAATAATTGAGATCAGAGCAGAATTAAATGACATAGAGACTAAAAGAACAATTCAAAGGATCAATAAATCCAGGAGCTGATTCTCTGTAAAGGTAAATAAAATTGACAAGACTTTAACCAGACTCATCAAGAAAAAAGCAAGAGAGACCCAAATAAATAAAATAAAAAACAAAAAGGAGAAATTACAACTGATCCCAAAGAAATACAAAGGATTGTCAGAAATTACTATAAACAACTATATACCAAGAAATTTGACCACCTGGGTGAAATGGACAAATTTCTAGAAACATATAATCTTCCTAAACTGAATCAAGAAGAAGCAGAAAGACTGAATATACCAATAACAGCTAGTGAAATTGAAGCAGTAATAAAAAGATTACCAGCATACAAAAGCATTGGGCTGGACGGCTTCACAGGTGAATTTTACCAAATAATTAGGGAAGAGCCTACTCCTATCCTTCTGAAACTATTCTAAAAAATTCAAGAGGGAAGACTTCCAAAGTCTTTTTATGAGACCAACATTATACTAATTCCAAAACCAGGTAAAGCCATAATAAACAAAGAAAACTACAGGCCAATATCACTGATGAACATAGATGCTAAAATCCGCAACAAAATATTGGCAAACTGGATCCAGCAATACACATAAAAAGAAAAGAAAAATCATGATCAAGTGAGATTCATCCCAGGGATGTAAGGATGGTACAATATCTGCAAATCAATAAATAATACATCACACAAAATGAAAGAGAGAAATCACTTGATCATATCAATAGATACTGAAAAGCATTTGATAAAATCCAGCACCATTAATGATAAAAAACACTCAGCAAAGTGGGAGTAGAGGGAGCATACCTCAACATAATAAAAGCCGTATACAAAAAACCTGTAGCCAACAACATACTCAATTGGCAAAAACTAAAATCTTTCTAACTAAGATCAGGAGCAAGACAAGGATGTCTGCTTTCACCACTTCTATTCAACATGGTGTTGGAAATCCTAGCCACAGCAATCAGACAAGAAAAAGAAATAAAAGGCATCCAAATTGGAAAGGAGGAACTAAAACTGTCATTACTTGCAGGTGATATGATAGTGTACATAGAAAACCCTATAGACTCCACCAAAAAACTACTCGACCTAATAAGTAAATTTGGCAAAATAGTGGGATACAAAGTCAGTATTCAGAAATTGAAGGTGTTTTTGTATACCAACAATGAAATATCAAAAGCAGAAATTAGAAAAAAAATCCCGTTTACACTAAAGAAAGAAATTAAGGAAGACACAAATAAATGGAAGCACATATCCTGTCCATGGATTGGAAGAATCGATATCATCAAAATGTCCATACTACCCAAAGCAATTTATAGATTCAACCCAACCCTATTAAAATAGCAATGACATGTTTCACAGATACAGAACAAATATTTCAAAAATTTACATGGAGCCATAAATGACCCCAAATAGTCACAACAATTTTGAGAAAAAATAACAAAGTAGAAGGGATCACAACACTTTATATCAAACTATATTACAAGGCCACTGTAATAAAAACAGTCTGGTACTGGCATAAAACAGACACATAGATCAATGGAGCAGGATAGAGAGACAGAAATAAACCTATGTTTATGGTCAATCAATATTTGACAAAGTGAGCAGGAACATAAAATGGAGTAAAAATAGCCTCTTCAATAAATTGTTCTGGGAAATCTGGACAGGAACATGCAAAAAAAAAAAAAAAAAATGAGAGTAGACCACCAACTTACACCATACACCAAAAAAAAAAAAAAAAAAAACCCTCCAGATGGATAAAAGACTTAAACATAAGTCATGATGCCATAAGACTTCTAGAGGAAAATGTAGGCAGTTAAATTGCAGACATCTCACACAGCAGTACTTTTGCTGATATATGTCCTAGAACAAGGGATATAAGTAAAGAATAAACAAATGGGACTACATCAAATTAAAAAGCTTCTGCACTGCTAAAGAAATCACCAGCACAATGAAAAGGGAACCAGCTGCAGGGGAAAGCATATTTGCCTCAGACAAAGTGTTTAATTTCCAAAATATATAAAGAATTCATATGACTCAACAATAGGAAGACAAATAATCCAATTAAAACATGGGCAAAGGACCTGAACAGACACTTCTCCAAGGACATACAGAGGGCCCAGAGACATATGAAAGAATGCTCAAAATCACTAGCCATCAGAGAGATGCAAATTAGAAACACAATGAGCTTAACAATAACCCACAACCTTAGGAATATCCAGGGAAAAGGGGAAGGGATTAGAGCAACAAGTATGAAAGACACATGGACAAAAGCTAGGGTGGGGGTGTGGAAATGGGAGGAAGCTGGGGAGGGCTGGGGCGGTGGGATGAGATGGGAGTAGAAAACAGAAAACTGTATAAGAACAACAATTAAAATAAAATAAAAAAAAAAGAAACACAATGAGATACCACTTCACACTAGTCAGAAGGGGCATTATTAACAAATCAACAAACAACAAGTGCTGGAGAGGATGTGGATAAAAGGGAACCCTAGTGCACTGTTGGTGGGAATGCAGACTGGTGCAGCCACTGTGGAAAACACTATGGAATTTCCTCAGAAAACTAAAAATGGAACTGCCTTTTGACCCAGCAATTCCACTGCTGGGATTATATCCTAAGAACCCTGAAACAGCAATCCAAAAGAACCTACGCACCCGAATGTTCATCGCAGCACAATTTACATAGTGGCCAAGTGCTGGAAGCAACCTAAGTGCCCATCAGTAAATGAGTGGATCAAAAAACTGTGGTACATTTACACAATGGAATACTGCACAGCAGAAAGAAAGAAGGAACTCCTACCCTTCACAAGAGCATCTATGGAGAGCATTATGCTAAGTGAAATAAGCCAGGCAGTGAAAGACAAATACCATATGATCTCACCTATAAGTGGAACCTAATCAATAAAACAAACAAGCAAGCAAAATAGAACCAGGGACATGGAAACAAAGAACAAACTGACAGTAACCAGAAGGGAGGTGGAAGAGGATAATGGGGGGAAAAGGAGAAGGGCTGTCAAGGAACGTGTATAAAGGACACATGGACAGAGCTACAGTGGGGTAGGGTGGAGGGTGGGAGGTCAGGATGGCTGCTATGGGAGGCAGTGGTGGGGGAAAATGGAGACAACTGTACTTGAACAACAATAAAAAAGAGAGGAAAAATAATAGAAAAAAGAAAATATACAGATGGCAATTAAGTACATTAAAAGATGGTCAACATCATTAACCATTAGGGAAATGCAAACTGAAATCATGAGAAAACAGTACACAGAAATTAAGAGTGGTTACAATTAACATAGTGACAACACCTGGTACTGGAGATGATGTGGAGAAACTGAATCACACCTACATTGCTGATGAGAATGTGAACTGGTATAACCACTCTGAAAAAGTGGTAATGGCTTAAAAAGCTAAACATGCAACTATCACATTCTGCAGCAAGTGCACTCCTGGGAATTTATATGAGAGAAGTGAAGCTTATGTTTGCACAAAAACCTTTAAGTGAATGTCTATAGCAGCTTTATTTGTAATATCCCCAAATCGGAAACAACCCAAATGTTCCTCAACAGGTGAATGATTAACCTATAGTCCATCAATATTATAGAATATTACTCAGAAATAAAATAGAATGAATTTTTTATATATAAAAAAACCTGTGGTACATTTACACAATGGAATACCACACTGCTGTAAAAAAGGAAGGATATCTTACCTTTTGCAATAGCATGCATGCACCTGGTGATTATTATGCTAAGAGAAATAAGCCCATCAGGGAAAGACAAATACCATATGATCTCACTTATATGTAGAATTTAATGAATAAAATACACTGATGAACAAAACAGAAAACAGAGGCATGGACACGGGGAATAGACTGACAGCTATCAGATGGTAGAGGGAAGGAGGGCTTGGTGAAAGAAGGTAGAAGGATTTGCCAAAGAACATGTGTACATAATCCATAGGCACAGACAACAGTGTGGTGACAGCCAAAGGGAAGAGGCTGTGGGGGCTGGGAAGAGGTGAGCAAAGGTGTCAAGGGGAATGGGGACATCTGTAATAGTGTTAACAACAATAAAGTAAAATAAAACATTTCTCATCTTAATTTTTTCTATAAAATTTCTACTTTTGGAATATGCTAATGTTTGCTTATACAGTGAGTTTATAACATATATAGAACAATTATTATGTTAAGAATATTATGGTCAGAAAATTTTGGAGATTATTCATCTAAAAAATTACCCACAAAGTTGTTAGAAGGAAGGTGAGATGATAGTTTGGGAGAACTGTGGGGGAAAAGAGGGTTTTAGTAAATCAGAGATGTGTGCACTTACTATAGAACAACAAATCAATCCATACTCTCATGCCAATTTTAATCATTTCAGTGCTCAAAGACAACAAGCACATATTATAGAGCCAGAAGTTATGTGTAATCCTCTCTCCTGGCCATGCTAGGGCAGCAGCCTCAGTGTTTTACGAGGTGGACCCCGGCTCGTGGTGTCCGCTGCATTGTGGATGAGATACAAGACATTCACACGGACTACGGAGTCCAGTGGAGGAAAAGGGACAGCGTGGCTTTTCTGTCAAGGGGAGCTAACGCTTTGGCCCTTGCAGTGACCGGCCTTTATTGGGTTTCTCCGTACATTACATTACAATCCTCATTTACTAGGCACAGGTTCACTTTAGGTGATTACCTTTTATAGAAAACAAAGGAGCCAATGCCGCTAATCACAACACAGAAGAAGAATATTTGCAAATAAAAAGGGAAAAGAGGTTGAACCAGTTACACTGGTCCCTGCAAGGTTTAGCATGGATTTTAGGAAGTTACAGTAAGCACTTGCTGTCTTAATTCAGGGTGAGGGGGTTTTAGCAAAAGCAAGTCTCACAGAAGTCCAGGCACAGTGCAGGCCTGATTCCCCACGGGAGAACCTATCCGTTGGCATGGGTCCTGTGCATCTCTGAATGGGAGCTGGGCCCACGCCACGCAGAATGGTCTCCTACAGTTTTAATAACTCCCACTGAAATTTGGATTCCCAGAGCTCCAACAAATCTGCCTCCAAAGTGGTTGATATCTTTATAAAAGAGGTAGAAGATAGTATGCAGCATCATAGACTGAGCACTGCAGAGAGTGAAAGGTAGATTTTCAATACTGAATAATCCTGTGAACATGTTGGGCCTTATACTGCCTTTAGAGCAGGTAAGAGAAAATATTACAGAGAGGTAATTCATTAGAAGCTTAATATCCTGAAGATGGTGTTTTAATTTTGTGTTTGCTGGAAGGAAAGGATATAACTTTTGAGAAATCAATTTCTCTTTCACTGGGAAAGTTTTATAACTATTTCACAATGAGCTATAACCAACAATTTCTATAAAGGTTTCAAGGATATATGCTTCTAAGATGATATAGCAGAGTAAAATTTGACAGTAGTTCATAAGTGGTTAAGAATGACAAATTAAGTAAATCCTGAACATTCAGATAACCCATACCATCATTAAAAATAATGTGAAAGTGGGGGAGAGGTGGGGGAAAGTGAAGACAACTGTATTTGAACAACAACAAAAAATAATTATGTAGATTAAAAATAATGGAAAAGCTAGAAACTCAGTATTTTTGGTAAAAAGAATATTTTTCTTTTCATGAAGTTTCAGATGTTGACAGAACATGTAAATAAGCACATTATAATGACAGTTGGAGTAGTGACCAAAACTAGATAGTTAGAAAATCTCTGTATAAATTTACCATTTGACCATAAATATAAATGAAATCTTAAAGAAATAAGGAAGGAGAGGTCCTTACAAGATGCTCATGTTCAAGGGATAAAAGGAAATGTTAATATTTCAGGAAACTCATTATGAGTATTTTAAATATTTGGGAAAGTATAAAGAAAAATGTTTAATGAAAACAGAGAATACCAAGTTTCCAAATACATAATAAAGCAGTCAAAAACATAACTTCAAATAGGGAACATGAAGAAATTTTAAAAGTGGATTGGACTGGATTTGCAGTGTGTCACTGATTGTCATGTAGTGAAAGATTTTTGAGTCTGTGCAGCTAAAAAGTATTAGAGAGATGTATTTTAAAATACTAAATTAATATATTAAAAATAATTTTAACTTAAGAATGAGAGCAAAAGTATATAATGCTTTATGTTTTGTTGAATATAATTCACGTGGTATAAAATTCACCCATTTTAAGTACACATTTTAATGATTATTATACTTGCATAGTTATGCAACTATCACCACAATCTAATTGTTTTTTTTTTTTTTACATAAAAAATGAACATGACAAGCTACACAACAGGTTGAAGATCCTTTAGAAGGTACAGTTCATGAATCAGACTGTCTTTTCTTTTGACAAAAATTCAGTGCTGGGAGCCCTTGCTAGAGAAAGAGTAGAGGAGGGAGAAATGATAGAGACACAATTTAAATGTTTTGACTGCTTAGTAAAAAAAAAAAAAGTGAATTGCTGCAGACATTTGCACATTTTAACCCCTGCTCTAACAGCTAGAATTCTTTCTTTCACTACTTAAATCCAAGAGTGAGCTCTTTGGAAAGTTGAATATCTCACACCAGCCACAGAAATGTGTGGAAAAAAAACATCAGGTGAGCAAGAAATTGAATATATTCAAATCTCTCTTAGGTGACAGTAATTTATTTTTTTTCTTAATTTTCTTATTTTCACTTTTCATTAGGTCATTATCCCAGATATAGCTAAGAGTGCTCGTGCATTCTACCTCATTCTCTTGGTCCCCATGTGTAAAAATTCAACACTTTTAGGCAGGATGAGTGGATTTAATGGAGGAATTAAAAAGCCTGCTACAGTTCAGTCCTAAAGTTGACTGAGTTAGTCATTTGTAATTTGTAGATGCTTTAGGTAATTTCTTTTGTCACAATAATGCTTATTGGAAGATGCAAGTCAATCAACGGTACGTTTCTCTTTGTTGGAACAGGGCATGGTCTTTTAGAACGGCAGGAGTTTTCCCTCTGTCTCTCGTACTCCCCTTTTCTTTTCTCCTTCCCTCTGTCTCATATCATAACACTAAAAATGGGGGTAAGAAGAATAAAGAAAAAGAGGAATATGGTATTTGGGACATTGAGTTAATATAGCATTTGAATTTACAAGCAGGATTTATGTTGTTGAATTGACTATTGTTTGAAATAAAATCTAGTAACACTAAGCATTGGGTAGTACACAATTTTAACCCACGGTTTTCAAATCAACTACTGCTGCGTTAGGCACAGGGGAGAACTTAAGAGCTATAAAAACAATGTCCATCTGACCTGTGTCCCTAAAAACTAGGCAGGAGTGTACAGTTCAGCAAACAAAACATCTATTTTATAATTTATTAGGCTAGTAAGAATATTTGGAAATAAACAATGGCCGCACTAGATTATTTAAACTGCATCCTCTCCTTGTAATATGTACTTAATTGTATTGTGACATAAATTCTAAATTTTGAGAAAAGTTTGATTTCCAATAAACTGCAGTATTTCCCACTTCTCTTTTATTACTGTTTTTCTTTCCAGTGGCTTTCATTTAGAATTACTAAAACTGCATGATTTACTTCCACTTGACTTTAAACCACAATCTTATTTTAAATCATTTTCATCATCAGAAAAAGAAAATTCATTCTTGTTTGCACCAATACACTTCTGTCTCTATGAGTTTGTGTTAACTAGACATTTCATATGAATGAAATATATTACATGTGGTCTTTTGTGTCAGGTTTCTTTTACTTAGTATGTTTTCAGGTCCCTCTTTATTTTAGCATAAGTATTTATAATTTTTGAAAAACAAAATCACTCAAGATTGAAATTATGTTTATTTTCTCAAAATGCCTGTAATGTAAGAGGAAGAGAATAGTTACTTGGCTGTTATTTTATAGCAATACCTTTTGTATTATATTAATACAAAAGCAAGAGCACAAATGTTCATATCCAACCACTTAACAAAACAAGTCTTGGCTCCTTCCTTTCCAAACAGGGATTTACATGGAAAATTCTCAGGGTTGTAATCCTGGATTTTCATGAATGACTCAGATTCCACACACGCCCTAGCTCATCCTGTGCCTGACCAGGAGGTCTTCAGGTACCGTTTGGCCTAATATTCACCATATCCCTTTAGGAGTTGCCCTGCCTCTCACACTTGTAAAAATTTACTGAATTACATGGATCTTGAGTTTTCATTTACTGAATAAGATGTGGAGAACAAATACTACAAATTTCTTTCCTAGTTCTACCATCATTATTATCCAAAGCACATCACAAATTAAGTAATTATAGTAAGCTGTGCAAATAATTATTCAAGGGAGAAAATTTTCTTCATTGATAGAATTTTTTTCTTAACTGTATGACAATTTATTTTCTTTTATTTATAATGTCCTTGTACACTCATAACATAAGAATAGACATATGAAATGTAGAACTAAAGAAATATTTTTAGAAAACTGGTTTGAGAAAGGAAGGAGAGGATTAAGAAAAACAAACACTGGGAAGGCCATCACATAAATGAATCCCAGCTTTCTCTTTGAAATAAAGGGGCAAAATAAAAGCTTTAAAAATGAATTTATGCTCAATTATATTAATTTTATATCCAAGTTTTTATGCTGCTGTATCATGGGGCATAAAATGATCTCATCTGTAAGTGGAACCTAATCAACAAAACAAACAAGCAAGCAAAATATAACCAGAGACATTGAAACTAAAACAATTTAGCAATAACCAGAGGAGAGGAGGAAGAGAGATAATGGAAGAAAATGGGGGAAAATAGGGGAAAGGCCATCAAGGAACATGTGTAGAGGACACATGGACAAAGCTATGGGGGTAGGTTGGGGTGGGAGGCAGGGATGGGTGTGGTGGGGGGCCATGGTGGGGTGAAAATAGAGACAACTGTACTTGAGCAACAATAAAAAAATTCCATGCACCAATGGTATTCATTCCCAAATTACAGCTGGCATATTCATTCCATCTAATAATTATCAAGACTTGTGATTCTCCAAGGTGCATCTAATTATTGTGATCTCTGTCGCAAAATCTTAACAGTAAAATTTCTGCTCCCACACACAGTAATCATGCACCACAGCCCTGCAAAGGAGGCGTGGTGTGATGGTGGTCCTCTCTGTGCTCCTTCAGATCTGGGGTCGATCGCTCAGCATCCACTCCATGTACTCCTGAGGGTTGACTTAAAGGAACTACATCACCTTCATCTTTATTTTCCCTAATTTATAAGTATTATACATTTCTTAAAAATATCTGAGTAAGAAAAGCAAATGAGGGAATTAAGCTTGAGTAATGAGGATAGGATCTTTTTGGCAAGAGCCTGAGTAGAAATGAAAATAAAATGAGAGTTACAGGTGATTGGAGTAAAGAGAACAGACACTTCCTATGCATCTTCATATCTTAATTCAGACCCTTTTATAAATACACCACCCTGCTTTCATTGCTCTGAATTCTTTTCTTCCTACAAATTATCACACATTCTCTAAGCCTGTCCTTTTTGTTTAGTGACCATGGGAATTGCTTTTGCTTTGAATACACTCTGAAGATAATAACCTAAAGCCATATCTGAAAGCGCCACTTGGAATTGGTCTCCATTCCTTTATTCTTGCAACATGTTGCATATACCCTAAATTTAATACTTTCTTATATGATTTATTCCTATTTTTGTTTGATAAGTATGTCTCTCTAGATTGTGAACTTTCTAGACATAAGGCATGAATTTAGTCTGTATAAGGAAAAGACAGTGTAGTTAATTATAACAGGGGATTCTGACATACTTATTGCATCATATCTCCTAAGGGATTCACATGAAACATGTGAATTCAATAAATATTTCATAACAAACATAAATGTAGATTTCTTTAATTTTGGAGGCAACATGGTGTATTGGTGTGAGCCCAGATTCTGTTGTCAGACTGGGTGTGATACCAGCTTTGATCTTTGCTTGCTGTGTAACCATGAGTAAGTCACTAAGTACTACTATGCCATAGCTTCCTGATCTGCAAAAATTAGGGTAACAATAATACTTGGGGTTGTTATGAGAATTAAATATGTCAATGTATGTGACACACTTAAAACAGAGCTTAGCACATAATGACTTCATTGTTTTGGGTCAATTTTGATCACTCTGGATTCTATGAACAATGTCTAAAAAGCCAAGTAAAGACAACTTACTATGATATATTACAGCCAAGCAAACCCTGTATGTTAGGATTGAATTATTTCATTACTTACATCTAAAACATCACATACATACCCTTACACATAATAGACACACTCCGCACTGTGAACAATGGTAATATAAGGATTTAAGAAAACAAGCTCAGAAAGATCTGAGGATGAGCCCATGCTTCCTGAATACTCAGTATCATACACAAAAAAACTAAAAGCAAAATTATTTTTTATGAATTCAAAGACAGTTTTACATGTATAAATTGGTCCCTAATCTTGTGTGTGTGCACTTGTTTGTTTTAGAACCATACAATGACCTTTGTAAATTACTTCAGAGATATAAGACAGTACAATTCCCTTATCTTCCAAATCCTAATATTTTATATTTAGTGATAACATTACCTCAAGTGGGTACACATGCAGAAAATTATAATAAAAAGCAAAATAACAACTAATTTTTTTCTAATATATGATGTTATAATATGGTACAATAATGTGTTGTATTATATTATATTATATTTATTATATTATAATATGTGACTATGAGAAAATTATTAAAATATGGGGAAGTATTCTTGACATAATGACTTTTAATTTTTATGTGTTGATTTTATTTTTTATATTTCTGATGTTTTTAAATATATTTTATTGATTATGTTATTACAGTTGTCCCATTTTACCGCCTTATCTCCCTCTGCCCTGCACACTCCCTCCCACCTACATTCCTCACCCCTTAGTTCATGACTGTGGGTCATACATATAAGTTCTTTGGCTTCTACATTTCCTGTACTATTCTTAACCTCCCCCTGTCTACTTTGTACCTACCATTTACACTACTTATTCCCTCTACCTTATCTCCCATTCCCTCCACCACTGATAATCCTCCATGTGATCTCCATTTCCGTGATTCTGTTCCTGTTCTATTGTTTGCTTAGTTTAGTTTTGTTTTGTTTTTAGGTTCAGTTGTTGATAGTTGTGAATTTGTTGTCATTTTATTGTTCATAGTTTTTGGTTTTCTTTTTCTTAGATAAGCCCTTTCAACATTTCATATAATAAGGGCTTGATGATGATGAACTCCTTTAACTTGACCATATCTGGGAAGCACTTTATCAGCCCTCCCATTTTAAATGATAGTTTTGCTGTATAGAGTAATCTTGGAGGTAGGTCCTTGCCCTTCATGACTTGGAATACTTCTTTCCAGCCCCTTCTTGCCTATAAGGTTTCTTTTGAGAGATCAGCTGATAGTCTTATGGGAACTCCTTTGTAGGTAACTGTCTCCTTTCCTCTTGCAGCTTTTAAAATTCTCTTTAGCCTTATCTTTAACCTTGGGTAATGTAATTGTGATGTGCCTTGGTGTGTGCTTCCTTGGGATCGACTTCTTTGGGATTCTCTGAGCTTCCTGGACTTCTTAGGAGTCTATTTCCTTTGCCAGATTGGAGGAGTTCTCCTTCATTACTGTTTCAAATAAATTTTCCATTTCTTGCTCTTCTTCTTCTCCTTTGGGCACCCCTATGATTTGGATGTTGGAATGTTTATAGTTGTCCCAGAGGTTCCTCATCCTCTCCTCAGGTTTTTGAATTCTTGTTTCTTCATTGTGTTCTGGTTGAATGTTTATTTCTTCTTTCTCCTCCAAGTTGTTGATTTGAGTCCCAGTTTCCTTCCTGTCACTGTTGGTTCCCTGTACATTTTCCTTTTTTTCACTTCTC
>PVKU01005824.1:29611-115663 GCA_004027475.1 Anoura caudifer
TTTTTTTTTTTTTTTTTTTTTTTTTTTTTTTTTTTTTTTTTTTTTTTTTTTTTTTTTTTTGTCTTGGCATGCCTGTTATGTAGTAAGGGATGGAGCCTTAGGTATTCTCCAGGGCAGGGCAACCCAAGTCACTACTATGTTGTGGCACTGTATGCGGGGGAGGGATCTGAGAAAGAACCAATGCTGCTTGCTCAGCTGTTGGCTGGCTTTCAATCACTTCCCCCACTACCCACAAGCAAATTGGACCCTTCTGGTGCTGATTTCTGGGTGGGTGGGTTTGTGTACATTCTAGGACCCTGTGGGTCTCTCCAACAAATTCACCTGTGAGGCTGAGAGTTTCTTCTACCACTGCAACCCCACAGGTTTTTTCTGTCAGAGCTTTTGAGGCTATATTTCCTTGTACTGGAACCCTGGGTTGCATGGTCTGTCTCACTCTCCTGTTGTTCGTCCTGGTTTATCTGAACGCCAATGTGGGACCACCCAGTCTGCCAGCTACTGCCTTGCTTTGAGTCCTCACTGCCTGCTGCCTGTCTCTGCCTCTCCTATCAGTCTGGATGAATGTTTCTTCTTTAACTCCCTGGTTGTTGGACTTCCATGCAGTTTGATTTTCTGTCAGTTGTGGTTGTTTTTTTTGTTTTTTAATTTTTTTGTTGTCCTTCTTTTTATTGTTCAAGGAGGCACAGTGTATCTACCTACACCTCCATCTTGGCCAGGCTAACTACTAGTCTAACTAGTTATCTAATTGTTTTACATGAACACATTAGTGACAAATTTATGATCAATTGCCAAGAGTATCATTTGGTAGAATACATTAGAAAACAAAATTTGACTTCTTCAAATGCTCTTTACTGCATAAGTATAAGAATATTGTTTACTAGTGATGTGAGCCAAAAATAATCTCAAATTATAAATAAGGATGTGCTGATGTACTTAGTATTATGTGCTTTCATATCACTAACTTTTTTATTGTTGTTCAAGTACAGTTTTCCCACCACAATTTTCCCCCACCCCATCCACCCCCACCACCCACCCTCAATCCTGTTTCCCTTTTGGCTTTGTCCATGGCTCCATTATACATGTTCCTTGACAACCATTCCCCTTCTCTCCCCTTTTATCCCCCTCTCCCCTTCCCTCTGATTACTGTCAGTTTGTTCTTTATTTCAATGCCTAGTGGAACTACCTTTTGACCTGGCAATTCCACTGCTGGGATTATACCCTAAGAGTCCTGTAACACCAATTCAAAAGAATCTATGCACCCCAATGTTCATAGCAGCACAATTTATAATAGCCACGTGCTGGAAGCAACCTAAGTGCTCATTAGTAAAGCAGTGGATCAAAAACCTATAGTACATTTACATAGTGGAATACTACACAGAAGAAAGAAGGAGCTCCTACCCTTCATGACAGTATGGATAGAACTGGCGAGCATCATATTACCAACTATTATTCATTAAATAGAAATAGAAAAACATTGATGCTAACTGTGGCTTAATCTTTTTAATTCTTTTCATATAAAGTAACTTCTGGGACTTTTCTGCTTTTTTCACCCCAACAGATAACGCATTTATGTTTCAATGAAGATTTCTAAAGGCTTAAGGAGATATAAATCTTGAACAAGTCAGAATACAATTTATTTTATGTCTAAAATTCTTCTGGGACTTCTCTGAATTGGGTAAATGGATCTTAAAAATGAATCTGTAGTGACTGAGTTTATTTTACTTGGATTTTCTGGACAATGGGAACTTTGTATATTCTTCTTTTTGGCATTCTCCTTGGTCTATAGTGCTGTTGTGTTGGGAAACATTCTCATTATGGTTATAGTAACATTTAGCTCTACCCTTCATTCTCCCATGTACTTTCTACTTGGAAACCTCTCTTTTTTGGATATGTGTCTCTCCACTGTCACCACCCCCAAGATGATCACAGACTTGCTCACTGAACACAAGACCATCTCCATGTGGGGCTGCATGGCCCAGATGTTTTTTATGCACTTTTTTGGGGGTGCTGAGATGACTCTTTTGATAGCCATGGCCTTTGACAGATATGTAGCCATATGTAAACCCCTGCACTACAGGACAATCATGAACCACAGGTTGCTTAGTGGGTTTGTGATATTTTCATGGATAATTGGTTTTGCACACACCATGAGCCAGATGGTATTAATGATTAACTTGCCTTTCTGTGGCCCCAATGTTGTAGACAATATATTTTGTGACCTTCACCTTGTGATTAAGCTTGCTTGTATCGAAACATATACCCTGGAATTATTTGTCATTGCTAACAGTGGGTTGCTCTCATTGATCTGTTTCATCCTTCTGCTTGTCTCCTACATGGTCATCCTGGTCACTGTGTGGCAAAGATCATCTGGAGGGCTTTCTAAGGCTCTGTCCACATTGTCTGCACACATCATTGTAGTCACTCTGTTCTTTGGACCTTGTATCTTTATCTATGCCTGGCCATTCAATAGTTTTGCAGGCAATAACGTCCTTTCTGTATTTTACACTGTTATTACACCCTTACTAAATCCTATTATTTACACCCTGAGAAATCAGAAAATGCAAGGGGCCATGAGAAAATTATGGTTCCTACTTATCAACTCCACACAGAACTTCTAGATTTAAACAGTATATAATTAATACAGCTTTCACATGCTATGTTAACAGAACTTGAATAGATTATATACAATACATGGTTTTACTCTTGTGGTGTTAAAATGTTAACCAATGGAGAAAAATTAATAATAAAATATTTTAAATTTACACAAAGGAGTTATAACACATTATGATAATTAACAGCCTGCTGCAAAATAGGCATGAAATCACTGACTACTTTTACATAGACATTCAGGTATATTTACTAGTAATGAAATAAATATTAAAAATGTGGTAAATATTAGTAGAGATGATTTTAATAGATACAGATTTTTACTGACATTCATAAACTTACACTATTAAATGAGGTACCGTTGCAAATAATGATTGAAATAATGTCACCAATAATGGGAAAAATATGATTCTAATCTCTTTAACCAATGAGAGAAAACATAAGAATAAATGATTAAATTTGAAAGTATAGTGAATATAAGCAGCCAGAGTGAATATGTGATACCAGAAGGGGGAAAACTAATAGAAAGGCAATTTCAGTATAACTACAAAGAGCAGCCTTAGAACCAAATGCTTCCAGAAATATTATAAGTACTCACAGTTGACTTTCAAACCTCCATAAATAAAAGTAGAAGCACACTTTTTGATTTTACACAATATATAATGTAACTTTCCAAGTGCTTTATGTAAGGCTACATTAAATTTGCCTCTCTTGGGCTTGTGGTCCTTATTATAACTGTAAGCTAAATCTGATTTGCTTGGGAATGTTGATGAGAGGGCAGTGCATGCTTAATTGGGAATCCCATGCTCATTGTTGGTTAATTTTAAATATTCCCTCCCAATTCAAGATAAAACATTTCTTGTATGTTCTAGTCAATAGCTTTGTAACTGATCCTAACCCACCACATACATTCTTCCTCTCTTCAGTGCTTTCTCTACAAGCATCTGGAGTGATGTCATTAAAATACCATTCTCAATGTTTCTTTCTCAACTAAAACTATTTCATGCATTAAGACTTAGCTTCATATCCTTAACTGGACTTAAAAACCAGGCATAATAGGGCCTAACCCTGGAATTTTGCTTCAAAATACTCTTTTTCACAATGTTAGAGTTACATTGACCTTCTTTCAGATTCTTAAAGCATCAGCATCTTCTTAACTTAGGAGTTTTTCCAGGCTGTTCTCTTCAGTAGGAATGATCTACACCTCTTCACTGAGCTAACTCCCTATTAGAACATAGGACCCATTTTAGGACACGTTTCCTGTATGTCCTTGGACTGTTTAGATTTATTTATTTCACTTACTTGTAGCATGATGCAATTTCTGTTGTTTGCATAAATTATGGTAGTAATTACTTGTGTAATTATAGGTTAAATTCAGCTTTGTTTTTAGGTTATAAGTTCCATATATCTTCAATATCTAGCACACATATTGGCACACAGTAGTTTATGCATACTTACTGAATGGACTTAAAGAGATGAAATAACTATATTCTAGCACAATATTACTCAACTAGACCTACAACTAGGAAATACATGCACCTCTATTGTGAGATATTATATGTTAAAAAGATAAAGGATTAGAGCATGCAAGGAAATATGTTGCTTATATATTTCAGTAATTGAATTTCAGAAATTAGATTCTTTTGACTAAATCAAGAGAATTGAATACATGTAAAATTTAAGGCAAATAGAGGAGAAAAACTAAAGGAAGTTCACTTATGTTTATTGCAGCATTATTTACAGTAGCCAGGATTTGGAAGCAGCCCAAGTGTCCCTCAGTAGATGATTGGATAAAAAAAAAAGCTATGGCAGATTTACACAATGGAATTCCTCTTGGTTGTAAAAAAGAAGGAAATCTTACCTTTGTGAAAGCAAGGATGGAACTGGAGAGCATTATGCGAAGTGAAATAAGCTGGTCAAAGAAAAAACTTTTTAAAGTTTTTAAAAAACAAAGCAAGTTCAGAACATTTGCTAAAAGAAATGATATAAACAGTAAGCAAAAAATTTCAGTCTTACATTGTAGTACATCCTATATTAAAGGAATCACAACCATGAATAAAATAAAATATATATACAGTGGCAGATAAAATTTTACTTCAGCTGATAAAAGATTAGGTAAGATTTTTGTGTCTGTCATGGAGCACACTGAAGATTCTGAACCTCTCCTGTTACAAAACCTCTTAAATTGATAGAATCATTTACAATAACTGTTTAAGTCTATTAAAGATGCTAAAAGAAAGTAAAAAGTCATGCCTGGTCCCAACTTGAACTTTATTCCAGGAAGGTAAAACACCACTGACCTATTGCCCACTCTGAGAACATCTGCAGAATACCGCTGCCTAGAGACCCTTCGAGTTTGGGAGAGCACTGGGGACTGGGCTTTGAGCTTGGACAGGGATGGAGATTCATGGGAGGCCATTTTGAGGGATCCGGTTTTTAAAAGAATAAAGTTATAAAAAAGGCCTGCTTGGCCGAAACAGGAAAAAATGTCTATCACAAATTTGATTCTTGGTGGATATGAAGTAAATACTTCCCTAACAAGGATTTGGTTTGTTATTACATTTTTTGTATGTCCCATCATATCTGGGTGATAATTCTCTTTTAACTTGGTACTGAAGGGTGTGGGCTCAGGGTCTGGTAGAGTAAGCATGAATATTCACTGAAAAAAAAATGCTCCTTGAGAACAGATTATACTGAACTCTCTCCATAAGTTTTTAAAAATAAAAACTTACAATAGAAATCACATGATGAACAAGCAGTAGCCACAACATAAATGAGAGTCAGGAGAAAGTGAAAAAAACAACGCATGGAATGGAAGAAAATATTTCTAAATCACATATCTGATATGGGACTTGTGTCTAGGGTACACAAAGCACTCTTTCAATTGTAGGATAAAAAGGCAAATACCACAACTAAAAATGGGCAAAGGATCTAAATAGATGTCTCTGAACAGATATACAAATGCTCAATAACTTCATGTAGAGATGCTGAAATTTAGTCACTAGAAAAATCCAAATCAAAATCACAGTAAGGTACTACTTCACATCCACTAGGATTATTATATTTGAAAAGACAGACAGTAACAAGGAACAATTAAAAGCCTCATATATTGCTGGTTTAATGTAAATAGGTACAATAATTTTGGAGGGAATTTTGACAGTTCCTTAAAATGTTAAACATAGAGTTACATGTGAGCTAGCAATTTCATTCAAAATACATACACAAAAGAAATGAAACCACATGTCCGCACACACAAAAATGTACATAAATGGTTACATCAGCTTCAATCAAAATGTTTAAAAAATTAAAATAACCCAAATGTTCATCAACTGATGAATGGGCAAACAAAATATGGTATGTCCAAGTAATGAAATGTGTTTTATCAGTGAAAGGAATCAAGGACTGACACCTGCTACACATGGATGATCCTTGAAAACATAAGGCTATGTGAAAGAACTGAGTCACAAACGACCATATATTGCATGAGTCCTTTTGTGTAAAATGTTCACAACAAGAACATCTTTAGAGGCAGAGAGTTGATTAATGATTGTCTAGGTCTAGGGGAAGGGAAACAGGGATATGGTCTTTTGTGATTGGCTTCTCTCCTTTAGCCTAATGTTTTCGAGATTAACCATTGGCAGCCTGCATCAATGCTTGGTGCCAGGAGGGATGTTAGCAACTTAGCAGAGTAGGAATCGCTCCTTTCCCCCACAAACACGTCAATTCAGCACCAATTCATGGACAAATCACCTTTGTTAGAAACCACAAACTAATTGAAAGTCTCCTGCACCCTACAAGAATGAAAACCGGACTCACGGAAGCCAGTAAAGAGATTCAGGACATCTTCTCGCTGGAAATCCTGCCCCTGGCACACAGACACCAATACAGCTAAGCAATAAGCAAACTCGACTATTTGTAGGAATTCTTCTCCCCTGTATTTTTCAAGTAACTGAATCATTTGTTTGCAGCAGCACTGCTTTCCAACAGGCTATTTTCCTAGATCACCACCAGTGACATCTCCAGCAGTCAGTCATTTGTATTATGCCAGGGCCTCTATCTGTCCCTTCTATCAGTTGCAAAGGAGACCTGTCTGCCCACCAGGTGGTAAGTGAATCAGTCACAAATCCCACCAGGTGGTAAGTGAATCAGTCACAAATCCCGTTTATCACCTGTTTCCTCAGACCACTCCCAGTCCCAGTGGTGTTAGGCTAGGTAATCTGAGAAGTGTACACCAAAATGGGATTAAAGCACATTCACACAGTGGAATATTACTCAGTAATAAATTTTTTATATTGCTGTTCAAGTACAATTGTAGTAATAAATTTAAAATCCTTTTAAAACTAGTACATAAAACAACAGACATACATCTCTAAAACATTGTTATGGTAGGCCAAAGATACTCAAAAGCAAAGAGTGAAATTTTATTTAAATGAAATTCAAGAATAGACAAAACTGATGTTTATTGATAACAATGAAAATGGTCATTAGTTGTGATAGTGTGTATTTACTGCCCAGGGTCCAAGGGAAATTTTCAATGTGAGAATTTTCTAATGTGGTAAGTGTGGTGGTTTTACAGGTGCACACATAGGGAAAAAAGTTTAATCTATACATTTAAATTTTGTTCTTAACATCTGCAAATTATTTCTCATATAATAAACAGAAATAAAAAGATTGGTTAAAATGCACATTTCTAAAAAAAGAACAAGTACTTGGGTGGTATGTTTTCGTAATAGCTCTTCCAACCACAAAAAAAAAAGAAGGTACCTATGTGAGGTGATGGATATATTCATTAATTTGACTGAGGTTATTTCACAGTGTATATGTATATCAAATGATGATTTGATGAGTTTTACAAATAAAATATATACAATTTTTAATTGTTAATTATACTACCATCAGGAAAAATGATTAAATTATATATTCCATCTAAAAAGAATAATAAAAACAACAAAGTTGTTTACAGTAGTATTTGGGGTAGTATCCTTTCAATAGTACTAGCAATAAGAAAAATTTTTGGCACACTGTGGAAATGATATTAATTATTATATAACTTATCTTGTTTTGTTTCTTTACCAGAAATGTATTTTTCTCTCCTGTGGGGAATTTCTATCCATCTATATGTTCTTATAGCTCGTGTGTAATTATATTCCCTAAGGTAAAAGTAGGCCTGGGGGAAAGGATTCTAACTTGGCTGGGCTTTGATAGATATTTTGTTATTTGTTGTTGTTTTTTTATACTTTCCTCCCTATTGCATTTTTGTGTGCTTTATTTGTCTCTAATCTTGTCTCATGTATTAGAATTAAACTTGCAGTGTATTGTAATTAAAGATATTTTTCAATTAGCTGTTTTTTCTTTTCAACAAATTAATCTGATTCAGGAGTAAATTATTTATTACCTAAGTCTTCCATTTTCTCTGGTATTAAGACCTCAATAAATGACCATGTTTTATAAATTAAAATGTAATTTAGAACATTTGACTCTTACTTAGTCTTTGTATGTGTGTGTATCTATATGGAAAAAGTCCAGCCATTGTTAATATAATGAGAATGGTTTGGGTGATATCCATGTAACCTGGCAGCCAAGGAGAGTGGACTGGAATGTGCATGTGTAAACAATGAAAACTTCACTGTACTACTCAGTGAGGGTGGTAGATGCTGCTGAGTGAGCCTGTGTACTGTGTAGACATCCCAATAAAAGTGAGCACTTAGAGCAACAAATCTGCATCAGATTTTGTGTTACACTTGAACATTCCTCCGTAGAAACTGTTTGGATGATTCAGAAGGCCGCAGCTATGGGCTACTGGTGATTGGCAGCTTCATCACAACAAAGTGCCTACTCGTGCATCACATCTCCTGCAGAGTTTTTTCACGAAACATCATATCACCCAGGTGACTCAGTCCCTCTACAGGCCATATTTGGTGTCCTGTCACTTCTGGCTTTTCCCAAAACTAAAATCACCTTTGAAAGGGAGGGGATTTCAGACTGTCAGTGAGATTCAGGAAAATACAACAGGGCAGCTGATGGAGACTGGGAGAACTGAGTGAGGTGCTAAGGTGCCTACTTTGAAGGAGTTTGAGGCATCATTGTCCCATGTACAATGTTTCTTGTATTTCTTCAATAAATGTCTCTATTTTTCATATTTCACGGCTGGATACCTTCTGGACAGACCTCATATATAAATAATAAAAAATTGGCTCTCCTTTTGTCTTATTACCTTAGTATCATATCTCCATATATAAGACTTGTACTTATTTTGTCACCCTACATTTCATATAACTAGGGATGAATTCACTAGGAAAGATACTAATGCCTGATAGGATCCTCAAACACCATTGTACTGTGACCACAGAAAAATGTTTTCTAAAGAGTTTTCACCTTGGACTAAGCAAGAACAAACATAATTGTAGAGTAATGACGTGTTACTATTTTCAAAATGGCATATAGCTTTAAGAACTAAGTAGAAGAAGAAGAAGAAAACTTCTGGAATGCAAGAAAGCAGTAAGTCAGCCTGAATCATGGAAGACAGGACTGGAGTAGAAGTATTGGTAACAGTTTATTATCTACTGAATAATAAGCAACCATATAAAGACTTAAGAAACTCTTTAAGCATTAACATGGAAAATTCCCCAAGATATATTGAAAGTGAAAAATAAGGTGCAAGATATTGTTAAACGAAAAACTTAACTTCCATGGCTGAAGGCAGCCTTTTTAAAAGAAGGGATAAATGACCAGGTCCTGGGACGCGAAATCTAAACTACAAGCAGCAGCACGAGGTGGAGAAGGCAACATGTCCATCATCCTGGAGTTGAGGAATGCTTTTCATGCATCATGTTTTAGGAAAGAAAATGTAAGTGGCTTTGAAAGAATTACATTGGCTACAGATAAGCGGGGAGCAGGATAAGGTAAAGTGAGGTCAAGTCTATGATAGGAGCACCATGTGTAAGGAAAAAATATTTACTACTTTTGATTGGCTACAGGTCACAGTCCTGGAACTTCATGCATATGCATGACACAGGGGTGGTCCAGTGGTGGGCCACTAGGTTCCTGGATGTTGATTCAAAGGTCCAACACCCGGAACGTGAGCAGTCTTTTGTCAGCTGGCTCTCAGCTATTAACAGACTAACTGCTTTGTCTCTCTCTCTCCTTCTTGGACTGCTGTAATTTAATTTGGAACACTTTTTCTTGTCAATATACTTTAAAATTATGTTCAAAAGGGAGAAAAGAATGTACATAAAATCTACTTAAATAGTCATAGTTTTGAAATTTGGACACAATATCGATATTTTCTTCCCTTGAAACATGGGTAATAGGTGGGAGACTATGATGGGGAGATTTCTCACTGAATATATATATTTTTTCTTTTTTAAATTAAATTTATTTGGGTGACATTGGTCAATAAAATTATACAGGTCTCAAGCATACAATTCTCTAATACATCATCTATATATTGCATTATGAATTCACTACCCAAGGTCAAGTCTCCTTCACAAGAAATTGATAGTTTCCTGTCTTAAATCATAAGTAATGGATAGGAGACTACAATGAGAAGATTTCCCTTTGAATATATATATTTTTTACTTTAAAAAAAAATGTTTAACAATGAAAACATATTTCCTATAAAAATTAGATGTATGTTTAAAACAGCATGGTTTTATTCTATCAGTCATCTTGTCTGAGTCACTTCCATGTTATTAAATTGCAATACTATTCATAGATACACCACCTAAAATCATGACTTATTCCTGATTCCTCTTTTCAGACATCATATGTATCAGCAAGGCCAAATGTCTCTATCATCAAAATACACATTAAGTTCTTTACTACTTTTACTGCTACTTCCTTCTCCCATCCTCCCCCAGGCTAAGTTCCCAACACGTCGTGCACATGGGACTGCAAAGTTTCCAGACTGTTCTTGCTTTTGCCTTCACCTCCCTCAATTCATTCTCCGTAGAGTAGGCAAAGTGACCTTCAGATTACATTATAATTTCACCCTTGGAATAATGACCAAAATGCCACTCCCCGTGCAACACCTGCCTACGTCTCTGACTTTGCCTTATACTTTTCCTCTCTTTGCCCACCACTCTCCCAACACCATAGTCTCCTCTCGATTGCTCCTCAACACACCAGTTCTTTCCGCCTTTAAGGTCCTTGTTCTTGCTCTTCCTGTTGCCTGGAATGCCTTTCTCTCAGGTAACCCCACTGCTACATTTGTTTTGTTATTCAGACTTGAGCTTAAATGTCACTTACCCAGAAGCACTTTTCTAATACTCAATAGAAAAGAATACCCTACTTGTCTTCATTCATTCTCTAAAATATCCCTGTTATAGTCTTTTATTTGCTGACAGTGTTTTCCCATTTTCTTTACTCTTTGACTGGCTCCTTCCACTATTATGTGAAATCCCTGAGACCAAGGACCTTAATTATCAATTGTTCACCCACCTACACAGTAAGCCTTCCAAATGATAGACACTCAAAATTTTTGTGAAATAAGAAATACGTGCATTAGCAAACACAAGATTACATTTGTTCATGTGAAAAATAATACAATAAATAATTTAAAAAAGAATAATCTCTGTTTCAAGTACTCACACTGTCTACCTACTTTTGCCCACCCCTGTGCTTTTCCAGTTTTTCAGACTGGGAACCATCTGAGGAAGCACATAACATTTTCCCAAGAAATAACCCTCATGGGTGGAGCCAGAACTACAATCTTCCCTTTGAATTCCATTCTTGTGATATTTTTACTATTACTGGATGTTTTGTTTAGTGAATTTGCACAGGTCAATCTGAGATCCATCCATTAAAACATATACATACATGTTTTTCTTTTTAATGCTATAAAAACACCTAATAGGAACAAGATTTCTTAGCAGAGAAAGGCCTACTGTGGACTAATAGTTAAGATCTCATAGTACTTTTAATCAATTCTAAATCATTGTGGTGTGGTAAAGTTTGAGAAGTGAGATCCCTGAGAAGTCTGTAATTATATAAAACTCAACAAAAACAAATATAAAACAAAGACTTTGCATTTCTAAAGATCTCTCATCTCTGCTCTCTCCCCTCCTCTGTCTCTTCTTCTTCCCTTTCCCTCCTTTTTCTGTATCTGTATGCATGGCTTTGTGGTATGCACATCTTAGTGTTATGGTTTCTCCGTATCTTCATCTTTTATTTTTTTCCATATCCTTCTTTCCATTTTTCTCCTCTGTTCTTCTCCTTTTTCCAGTTATTTTATATTTCTAGTTTTTTCTCTTGGGGAATTTATCCTACAGATAAACTTTCATGCAAGCAGAATGACATATGTTTAAAATTATTTACACCACAGATTTTAATAAAAGTAAAAGCTACAAATGACACTCTCTCCATCTCTTTACCTTTTTCTCCCACTTTTCCACATTTTTCACTGCACCTTTGTCTGAACTGGATATAAATTTGAATAAAATTATACCTGATAGTATATTGTACTTTTTGTAAAAATTTTTATCTTAATTTTAATGTGACTTGGATTTATTCCATAGTTCTTTTTAATGTACAACAAAAACTGAATCAAATGTATTTTTGTATTGATAAACATTTTTCCTCAGCAATGTTTTTAAATTAAAAAAACAGAAAGGTCTTCATTTTCCTGTAGTAGAACACAGAGATGACACATTCCAAAAAAAGTGAATAATATGAATACCAAGATCACAGCAGAATAACTTTTATTTGATAGAGCACAGCCCTAAAGGATCTATAAGAAACCATAAAGTTCTCTTACTCAAGAAGACTTGTTCCTGAAAAGTATTTCTTGGGTATAACATATTCTCTTTCTAACTAGTTCTTCTGCACCAAAAATATGCAGATAATAACATAATTACCATTAACTTGGCTTTTTTTTAAATTATTGATTTTTTTTAGAGAAAGGGGGTGGAGAGAGAAATTGAAAGAGAGAACCATCAATTTGCTGTTTCACTATTTATGTACCCATTGGTGTGTGCCCTTACCAGGGATCAAACCTGCAACCTTGGCATATCCGGAAACTGAGCCACCCACCGAGGGCTAATTACCATTAACTTAATCTCACTAATTTATTAAACATCAACACCTTCTCATTTTTATATGAATTTCTTAATAAGATTACCGTAACTGATAAAATGTCAAACTCAAGACTCATACATGACTCAGGGGGCCCTTAGCTGACACATGTTTTGAATATTTAATCCTTAAAATGCTCTTGTCTTTTACTTTGTTCTAATTCTAGTTGGCATTCTAATAATAACCATTGAAAGGACTCTGCAGGCATAAGTCTGTTGTATAATGCCAAGGCATATTCCCTGTTGCATCACAAATTAATAGAGTGAATTTCAGAATTTATGATTATCCACCATGAGAATATGTATTTAAGGAAAAATTCTGGAATGATCAGTTAATCCCCTTTTGATCAGAAGAAAGAGGATAGCTCTTTGTTTGAGAATAACGTTGGACTCCTGGAACGGTGAAATTTTTGGTCATTCTTCTTATTTTAAAAAAACTGAAAGGAAGAAGACAGAATAAAATGCAGACCATTTGTTTGGAACATCTGCTGCCTTAAAAATGTATGAGGACAGAATAATGCTTCCAACACAGAAAAAAGGGTAAGATCCAAATTCAGACACACAGCACTTTCTACTCTGCTTCTCAAATGCACCTCCTGTCACATCCTCCTGTTGCTTAACGTTGTTTTAAATGGCCTGAAGTATTTAATTACACTATTATAAAATGTGAAAATGCCAATAGCTTTGGAAGAGTCAGCACTTGAATTTTAAATTTGGGTGTCGCACAAATGACTGATTTTCCCCCATGATAAATCAGAGATAAGAAGGAAGAGAAAATCAGTAATCACAGGTCAAAAGGGGTAGGCTGAGTCCCAGAGAAAAACCTCACTAACTTCACGAGTTTGCAAACCAAGCAAACTCAGCTGGAGTGAGTTTCTTCTCTGGCATATGGCCCTATCGCATCAACATAATGCTCAGAGTTAGGGATCGTAAAACAGAAGACAATTCACAAACCTTAGCTGAATTAGGGAAGAAAATTTTACATGGACCCTTCCTTGAACCTCCATAAATTCTACCCTGAAATGACCCATTTAAGCAGTCACCAGCTTCTCTGTAATTAACTGAGGGCAGGGACAAAAAATCTAGTGATATAATATCTACTTATCGTTTTTTTTTAGAATTTGCCTAATCACTGAATGTTTTCATAATTCAGTTTAAGAGATATGGACTGACTACTAATCAGTTCATTTGATCTTTATATCAACATCTGTGGAGTAAAAAGAATCAATATATTTCCCCTACATAGATTAAAAAATCAGTTTTTAAAGGATAAAATGACTTAAGCTTATAGAGTTATCAAACTGCATAAATGGTAACTTGAGTAAAATACAATAATTCCCAAACCAATGCTCTTCCTATAATATTCACAATACTGTCTAAAATGTTCAAACATGCAAGGACAATAGAGGTTTCTACCATCTAATTTAACTATGCTATTTATTTGACAAGTAATTGTCTGGGTGAAGATTTATGCAATGGAATTGAATTTTATATAATTCTCAGCTCTAGTATCAATTAAACATTTTTGGTGTTCTTCAGCCTCATCTACATCTTTTAAAACTTGTAAAAGTAAGTAACAGTATATTTTAACACCTTAAAATATAGAATCGATAGAGTATCAGAAACCACACTGTCATTTTCAAACATTTGTTAACTATCTTCATGTTGGCAAGGATTATATTAAGGAGATTTATTTTAAAGTACAAAGATAAGTCACCTTGTTTTTATCAGAATGAGTTAGAAATAGACAAAATACATGAGAGAATGTGAATTAACTAAGGTGTGGTTGAGAGTGAGCAAATTTCAAAGAGGGTAATATTCAGAAGGAAAGGCTTAACACTGAAGAGCAAGTTAATAATTTTCAATCAGTAGAAAAGTCCATTGGAATGAGACTCTTAGGGAGCACCTGCAATGCTCACTCCACCGTGGAATGAGAAAAACAACCTACTGTCTCAGAATTAATGGAAAGACAGGCATTGAATATAATGAAGTAGAATACATGTAGAGAATAAAGTGAAAAAGATTTAAGGCTGAAAGAATGTGGATAATTAGAGAAAGAAGAGATAAGGAAAAGAGCAACAATGAAGAAAAAGCAAGGGATATAATAAGTGAGGAAATTTGCAAGAAAAAATAAAAGCATAAAAATAAAAGAAGCTAAAGAAAGTATAAAAAGAATAATTGAAGATACTGCGTGTCTGATGATAGAATTAACAGAAAGAGAATAGGAAACGATTAAAAAATAAGAAGAAGCCAGAGGAAATGAATGGGGAAAGATGAAAGAATGAGATGTTAACACGGTAACCAGGTCCCCAAAAGCCTGGCTCCAGGAGCTGGTCTGGTAGCAGTGGCAATCCTGGCCTGCCTAGTGTTGCCTGCAGAGGTTGCGTGTCTGTACTCTGATACATGGGAGTGGGGGTATCAGCACCCTCTCTACCTGTGTGTTTGTATCAGTTGAACTAACGAAGGTTAGAGATGCAAGCATCCAAGCCTCCATCTTAGCCTACACTAACAATATTTCTTTGCCTTACCTAACTAGAACAAAAAGCTTGTCCCTGTGAGTTCTGCTGTTTTTGTTTTGGTTTTTGGTTTTTTTTTTTTTTTTCAGGAATTCATTTTGTACATCCGAGGCATATGTCTGAGGCATATCTGTCTTCAGTGTCTGTGATGAGCACAATTTAAGAATCACTGGAACAGAGAATATGTAAATGAGAGTGGGAGAAGGAAAATGGGTTAAAGATGTTAGTGGCAAGGAATTCCATCTGTTAGTAATAGACATGGATGATAGAAAGTCAAAATGAAGAGTGGAAGAGACCGTAACTCTCAGAGTGCTGCCTGTGTCTGAAATTGTCAGCCCAAAGAAGCACGAAATAACTGTGAGAGCCTGGAACTCGGCAAGCATCAGAATAGGTAATGGGAACTGACTTATTTACTAAGAGCAGGTTTCTGTTGGAAGAGTGATGAGTGAATGTGGAAGCCAATAGGGGTCTAGCGGGGTAAAAGACAAAAGAAAGTGCCTAAGCTCATTTGAAGGACACCAGAGAGATTTTTTCCTATTCCAATCTGCTTCAACTCACTATGTGTGTTTACATGTTTGAATATGTATTTGTATGCACAAATATGTGCTCATAGGTTATAAATTCCCATTCCATAACCTCTGACTGCTAGTTACAAATGTTACTAATCACATAGAACAAGTGCTCTGATGTTTAAATGTGCCCTGAAACACCAGCATGTTGCTTAAATTTCCCATGAGTTCTTCTTAAGTCTTATTTTTCTTTTTTCTTTTTTTAAATTTTATTGTTGTTCGAAGACAATTGTCTGCATTTACCCTCCACCTCTCCCCCCACCCCACCCATTCCCACCTCCCTCCCCTGATTCCACTCCCCCTTGGTTTTGTCCATGTGTCCTTTATAGTTGTTCCTAAAACCCTTCACCCTTTCCCCCACATTATCCCCTCCCATCTCCCCTCTAGTTATTGTCCATTTGTTCTTAATTTCAATGTCTCTGGTTATATTTTGCTTGCTTGTTTGTTTTGTTGACTAGATTCCACTTAAAGATGAGATCATATGGTATTTGTCTTTCTGCAGCCACTATGGAAAACAGTATGGAATTTCCTCAGAAAACTAAAAATGGAACTGCCTTTTGACCAGGCAATTCTACTGCTAGGGTTACATCCTAAGAACCCTGAAACACCAATCCATAAGTCTTATTTTTCTTATTCTTTCCTTCTTTTCTCTTTTTCTAGCTCCTCTTTCTAGGGATGCTACCAATAATTTCTGTGAAATTTCAATTGGAAATTTTTCCCTCTCCAGTCTTCCCCACCACATTCAATAGCACTTAAAAAAATGTTTGATTGAGATATACTCAACATAAATATGCCATTTAAAGAGTGTAATTCAAGCCCTGGCCAGGTAGCTCAGTTCGTTAGAGCACTGTTCTGATACACCAATGTTGTGGGTTTGATCAGACATAGACATGACTTATACAGAGAGCTGAAAAATACTAACAAGCATTAGCCCCTACCTCAGCAACTAGCATAAGGCTTAGGCACACAAGATATCACTTAATTTTTCTTTCATAACCTGAATTTTCTATGGCTCAGTCAATAACATCTTACAGGGGAGGCAAACCAGGCTGTGAAGTCTGCACATATTAGGAGCCTTTGCAATAGAAAGAGATACCTCAGCAGGTAGATTCAATTGTTCAAAGTCTAAAAACCAACAATTTATGCAACAAAAAATTTTTAACTGTTAAAATTCAATGTATAAAAATAATTTCTAATAAATTACTACTTACACAGTTCCTTGAAAAATACCTAATCAGCCCATACTTCCAGAATGAGTCTTAAACAAATGATGTATATGACCTTGGTCAACTTTCTTAATCTCTCTGTTTCTTAGATCCCTTATTAAAATGGGGCACTAATAGTTTATAGAACAATGTGATGTAATGTCAAGTCTTGAATCTACATTGTGGTTATACAAATGTTCTTTTGCTCATCTTTTCTTGTATTTTCGAAATTTTTATAATAAAAGGATTAATATATTTAAACAATTAATGAAGAGTGTAATTAAATGGCTTTAGGTGTTTTTACAGAGTTATGCCAGTATCAAAATGATATAATTTTAGGACATTATCACCCCTCCAAAAAGAAACCTCATACTCATTAGCAATCACTCCCCCACTCAACCCTTAGCTTTAGACCACAACTCCTGTTTTCTGTCTCTACAGATTTGCCTTATCTGGACATTTTGCGTAAATTGAATTATACAATATGTGAATCTTTATGTCTGGCTTCATCCACATAGCATGATGTTTAGAGGTTCATACAAGTTGTAGTATATATCAGTAACTCATTCATTTTATTGCTAAATTGTACTACATTGTATCCACAACACTTTTGAAAAACAAGTATTGCAAGTAATTTAAAATCAAGGAAATACTGTTACTTGTTACATTATAGCATTTTATTATAATTAGCAATCTTTCATTTTTCAATCATTTTACCATCAAATATTCCCAGATATCACAATACTGTGTATATATATATATATTTATTTATAAAAATGTTTCTACAAGTATAGTAATATAAAATTATAAAATAATCACAAATATACAACATTGTAAAAGCATAATTTCTAATAATAATAGAGAAAATCCACTATTTAATGCATGCTGGTTAATTATCTTGTGTATATCCTGGGATGAGCACAACCAATCCCTTTGGAGACCACTATATAGACTAAGCTTTACTTCTTGATGTCTCCAACATGAACAGAATTATTATTTAGACCAGATTATTCCCCCAAAAGGAAAAATATTTACACAAAAATATCTACACAAGAAATATCATGATTAATTAAATGCCTAGATAAAATTACACCAATTGATGGGAAGCAAGCAATTTCCTAATCAGCTTAAACTAAGGAATACATTCCGTTCTTTCTACCATTTCCTAATAAGAATGAAGAAGAAAACTCATTGCAAATTTAAGAATCTTAACTGCAATTGCCTTATTTTTATCATGTCAGTGAATATATTAGATTATATGTGCTATCTTACCAGTTCTGGTTCTAGTATATTTTGATTTTATTAGTTTGAGATAGTCAAAATATTTTACATATTGTGATAAATTTTATATTACATAAAAATATTTGAGGGAAGCATCGCTTGGCTATTATTATGAGATTCGAGGAAGAACTAGGTTATAAACATATGGTGAGCAAATGAGATTGGATTAGTATTAAGATTTAAGAACAGGGTGCGGAGCAGATGCAGAACTGGGACCCCACCAGGGGTGTAACTTGGGGATGATACCTTTAAGTTTGGTGAAGTGTGGGTATCCTGCTTAAGATCCTGGTGACCAGTTTCAAGTAAGGCTGCACAGGGGTGCCAGAGCAGAACAATGTTATGAGAACTATTAAGGCAGAAATTCAGGGAAGAGAAAAGGCATATAGCTACCAGCCAGGGATGAGACATTCTACAGGAACTGAAGGAAGGTGCACCTGCAAAAGCACTTTGCTCTGTGGGGAGTAAGGCAAGGGACCAAAACCCATCTAAACATTGGAGATAATGCACCGCCACTAACAACAGCAACAACAAAACCTAAACATTTTGATAATGGTTAAGTTTTGCTTAAATCAGGAAATTTCTAATATACCTCAAGCAGAGTAGCTCAGAGTCCTACAGGAGCACAGTTACGTAGACACACATAAGTGGGAACAATAATGTAGCTATAAGAACAGTGTCTTAGGGAAATCAAGAAAATAAAGGGTAGAAAAGTTAGCTCAAAATGTAGAGTTAGGAGGCAAAAGCTGTTTACAGCTAATGAATGTGTGATGTGGCAAATATTGTTTTTATTTGGATAAGAACTATGGAATAAATAAAAATGTGGTTATAACACATATTTTGTTCTTTGTTATTCTGTACGCTGAGGAGTGATGGAGAGCAAGAACAGCACAGTGGTGACAGAATTCATCCTCCTTGGTCTGACGCAGTCTCAAGATGCTCAACTCCTGGTCTTTGTGCTAGTTTCAGTTTTCTACCTCATCATCCTCCCTGGGAATTTCCTCATCATTCTCACCATCAGATCAGACCCTGGCCTCTCAGCACCCCTCTACTTCTTTCTGGGAAACTTGACCTTCCTTGATGCATCTTACTCCTTCATTGTGGCTCCCAGGATGCTGGTGGACTTCCTCTCTGAGAAGAAGGTAATCTCCTACGAGGGCTGCATCACTCAGCTCTTTTTCTTGCACTTCCTTGGAGCAGGGGAAATGTTCCTTCTTGTTGTGATGGCTTTTGACCGCTACATCGCCATCTGCCGTCCTTTACACTATTCAACTGTCATGAACCCTAGAGCCTGCTACACCTTGCTGTTGGCTCTGTGGCTTGGGGGCTTCACTCATTCCATTGTACAAGTGGCCCTTATTCTCCGCTTGCCCTTCTGTGGTCCAAACCAGCTGGATAACTTCTTCTGTGATGTGCCGCAGGTCATCAAGCTGGCCTGCACAGACACCTTCGTGGTGGAGCTCCTGATGGTCTCCAACAGTGGCCTGCTCACCCTCCTGTGCTTCCTGGGGCTTCTAGCGTCCTATGCAGTGATCCTATGCCAGGTACAGGGACAGTCCTCTAGAGGGAAGAGCAAGGCTCTTTCCACATGCACCACACACATTATCATTGTGTTTCTCATGTTTGGACCCGCCATCTTCATCTACACTCGCCCCTTCAGAACTTTCCCAGCTGACAAAGTAGTTTCCCTCTTTCACACAGTGATTTTTCCTTTAATGAATCCTGTGATTTATACCTTTCGCAACCAGGAAGTGAAAGCATCCCTGTGGAGGTTATTGAGTCAGCACACAGTTTCCTGAACGGAGCAGAAAGGAAGAAAAGAGAAAATCTAGCTTGAATTAATGAAATCATTTATTTGTCACACACCAAATGAGTCCGTCATTTAGCAAATATTGCATTTATTAAGCACTTCTAGTTCTCAGGCACTATTTTAAGTGTTTGAGTAAGACAGGTAAAATTCCCGGTCTCCTGTGGTTACATTCAAGTGGATTAAGACAGGTTACACTATTAGCTTGAAAAAGAAAACATAGTATTCAAAAGAGATAGTGCTCTGAAACAAATAAAAAATAATATTATGCTAGAGTTTGACCGGAAGATGGTAGTTACTTTACTTTTGGTTGTTAAGCAAGGTCTTATTGAGTGGTGTTTAGCTGATACGGGGATGACCTGAAAGAAACAGCCATGCAATTACCTGGGGACAAGAAATTTCTGGGCAGAGATAATGACTAGTATGAGGACACAAAGACATTATGAGCTTAGGGTACTTGAAGGTCATGGAGAGGAATAGAGTAGCTGCAGTGCAATTAATGAGTGTGAAAGTGGCAGGAATTGAAATCAGAGAGGATGGTATGAACAAAATCTTGCATTTTAGGTGATGGTAAGAATTCAATTTATTCAAATTTCCATGAGAGGACATGAAGCAAAAACAGTTATCTAATGTTTCTCATTTGACTTAAGGCAAGAGCCTGAAGATTCTGAATAAAGAGCTTAAAATAACATTAGAAAGTATCATGCTGTTAAGTATTTCTTATGGACACTTAAATACCTAATTATTTTTTCTTAATTTGGTGGATGGTGGAAAAGAAAGTTGTTATATTCCATGGAATGCTGTCATAACAATTAAACTTTATATTTTAAGTTTTTGGGGTTTTGTCATCATTAGTAATGGTTATTTTTTTAAGTATTAGAGAGAAATTCAAATTTCTCAAAAATCTTTTCACCCTGAATGCAATGAGGATAGGTATTTGGTGTCTCAGTCATTATTTTGTTACAAATAACTAAACCACTCCGGTTATTTTTTAAGGTGGGAATAATATAAGGCACTGGGTATTTACAAAATCATGAAAAGGGTTGTAAGAGTGGTCTTTGATGTAGCAACCAGTAATAAATTTCAAGATGTTACCAACAAATTGGTATATATCAGGAGTTACTGTCCTCACAGCAATTATGGAGTTAAGAAATATAGAAGTCATTTTTTTTGACTGCTGGTTCTAGGATCACAGCACTTGAAAATATAGCAGAGTTGCTCTAGTACTACCAGATATCCCCGTACAAAATGGAAATCTTGCATTGTCCCTGTGTCCACTTCCATTTTTTCTACATATAAATCTTACATAAGTGAATCAGAAGTCCTGAGAATGCATCAGGGTTCAATTCTAATCCAAGAGGTCTATGGATGAATAAGAGATAGACTGAGTCTTACAAAGGCTGCAAATCAGTTTAAACCTAACAAAATCCCACTTTGGATCATGGCAGAGCTTCTCAAGGTTGGTATTATTGACACTTGAGGCCATAAGGTCCTCTGTTGTGGGGAGTTTTCCTGTGGGCTACAGACTGTTTAGCAGCAATCCTGACTTCCACTTACTAGGTGCCAGTAGGATCTCCTCAGCTGTAACAATCAAAACTATCCCAACATTTCGCCTGTCGTCTAGAGGGCAGATTTGTCCCATCTGACACACTCGATTAAAGGAATTAACCTTTACTATTGGGAGTATCCAACCTGTGGTCCACAGGCCACATGCAGCTCAGGATGGCTATGAATGCAACCCAACACAAAATCATAAATTGACTTAAAACATTATGAGATCATTTTGTGATTACATGTCACAATGTATTTAATGTGTGGTCCAAGACAACTCTTCCTTTTCCAGTGTGGCCCAGAGACCCAAAAAGGTTGGACACCCCATAGTGAGATGGATAAACCATCTTTTGGGGAAGTGCATATAACCTAAAATTTATTATGCAAATGATTTTTATTCAATTTTTCTTATTGTTCAAGTACAGTTGTCTCCATTTTCCTTCCATACCCCCGACCCTAGCCATCCCCACTTCCCATCCTTGATCCTACTCCTCTTTGATTTTGTACACGTGTCCTTCATACAAGATCCTGGAAACCCTTCCCCATTTTCCCCCCATTATCCTCTCCCACTTCCCCTCTGGTTACTGTCGATTTGTTCTTAATTTCTCTATTTCTGGTTATATTTTGCTCATTTGTTTGTTTTGTTGATTAGGTTCCACTTATAGGTGAGGTCATATGGTATTTGTCTTTTGCTGCCTGGCTTATTTTGCTTAGCATAATGCTCTCCAGATTCATCCATGCTGTCAAGAAGGGCAGGAGCTCCTTTTTTCTTTCTGCTGTGTAGTATTCCATTGTGTAAATGTACCATAGTTTTTTCATCCATTGATTTACTGATGGGCACTTAGGTTCCTTCCTGTACTTAACTATTGTAAATTGTGCTGCTATGAACATTGGGGTCCATGGGTTCTTTTGAATTTGTGCTTCAGGGTTCTTATGGTATAATCCCAGCAGTGGAATTGCCAGGTCAAAAGGCAGTTCCATTTTTAGTTTTTTGAGGAAATTCCATACTGTTTTCCACAGTGGCTGCACCAGTCTGCCTTCCCACCAACAGTGCACTTAGGTTCCCTTCTCTCCATACCCTCTCCAGCACTTGTCATTTGTTGATTTGTTTAGGATGGCCATTCTCACTGGTGTGAAGTAGTACCTCATTGTGGTTTTAATTTGCATCTCTCTGATAGCTACTGATGCTAGAGCAAGGGACATAAAGGAAAGAATAAACAAATAGGATCTCATCAAAATAAAAAGCTTCTGCATGGCTAAAGAAAACAGCATTAAAATGAAAAGAGAACCAACTGTATGGAAAAACATATTTGCCAATGATACCTCGGACAAGGGTTTGATCTCCAAAATATATAAAGAACTCATATACTCCACTCCAGGAAGACAAACAACCCAATTAAAAAATGGGCAAAAGACCTGAACAGACACTTCTCCAAGAAGGACATAATGAGTGAGGGCCCAGAGACATATGAAAATAACATTAATTCTTAAGGAGAATTTTATTAGTTTTTCTTGATTCATAGAAATATTTTTTCTCAAACAAATTAAACTCTTCCCAAGACCAATATTCTTTTCTAACTCTAAGAAGTCCTCTGTTAACTTGTGTTACTTTCAGTATTTACCTTTTGTTGGCTTGGTTTTTCCAGCAGTAAAATGACTATGATTGTTATTGTGGTTATGAAACAGTGATTAAAAGTGTTTCACATAGCTCTGAGTTATATAAATTTAAAAATAAACTATATAGCTGTTCCCAACTTTGATAGAAGGCTATGAATATCAGTCATCGAGAACTTAGTAATAGCTGTTGAAAATCATCTATCTATTGAGGCAAAGACACTAAGATTGAGATTTTTTTTTTTAAAGAAGCAGAAGAAGGAGGGGGCAGGAAGAAGGAGAGTGGAGAGGTAAAAGTGAAGGGGAGAAGGAGGAGAAGAAAAAAAGAAAAAGGAGAAAACAACTAGGAAAGAGAAAAAAGTTTAAAAAGAGAGAGAAAGAAATATATAGACCTATTTTCCAGCTTAATAAGATTGTTAGATTTTTTAAATAATTTAAATAGTAAAAAATAAGTCACTTAAAGACAAAGTTTCTCTGACTTGTGAAAAGAACTCTAATTAACTTATATATGTGATTCACTCTGTTATCACAAAAGAAAGTCACTTGACAAAGATTGTGTAGGAGAATATATATTTGAAAAATCATGGCTTCTTAGGATAAGGCATATGAGACTGAATGAAAGAAACTTCCTATGGACATGTTGGAAAGGGAGGGATTTACCTAACTAAAAATGTGTAACCAGAGCCCCAAGGGCCAAGGACCTTCTCATTTATGAAACAAAAATTCTTTTTCTTAAGTAACTTGATGCAGTATCTCTCACAGAGTTAATCACAGATTTTTGGATCATTTTAGTAGTTGCAGAGATTTCCAGATCTTAGTTTCTCAGAAGCTATCTTGTTTTGATCCTAGATCATGTCTGGAATAAAGGCATTCGAACGCATCTCAGAGTTCAATATTCAAGACTAAACTTTAGGATTCACTGTGGCTGAGGTATACCTCAGGCTCTGAGTAATTTCTTACAGGTTACAAAGCTTTGAGTATCATGAACAGAGAAAATTTCTTCCAGGTGCTCATGATTTATCCTTTCTTTATTCTTTCACTAATTGTTAACCACCTTCTCTTGGATTTATCTGCCCTTCTACTTAGTTAGCTATGTTTGTTTGTGAAAATATTTTGTCACTTTGGCAAGACTACTATTAATATCACTTCTTTAACTGACTGAGTGATTTATTTATTCATTAATGAAAAATCACTGACCTTCAATAATGGGCTAAATATTATTTCAGTTTTTCAAGTTTATATATAGAAACTATTTTTCTTACCATACAGTCCCTATACAAAATGTTGTTTAAAAAAATTAAAATTAAAGTTAAAGTGGGTGAAGTTAACCAGTCCGTGCTGTCCAAATATATTATTCTTGGGCTTTGTAATTCATGGGAGCTACAGGCCTTTCTTCTAGTGATATTTTCTTCACTTCATTTGATCACCATTTTAGGCAACAGCTTGATTATGCTCCTAATTATCAATGATATTCATCTCCATGCCCCTATGCACTTCCTGCTAGCCGATCGCTCATTAAGTGACTTCTGCCTTTCCTCAGTCACTACCCCTAAAATGATCACAGACTTTCTCAAGGAAAACAAGACCATCTCTTTTGGAGGCTATATGTGTCAGATTTTCTTTAGGCATTTCTTTAGAGGGGGTGAGATGGTGCTGCTTCTATCAGTGGCCTATAACCGCTATGCAGCCATCTGCAAACCACTTCATTACTCCAATATCATGAACAAATGAATGCATATCGTGATCCAGTGATGACATCATGGATCATTGGCTTTGTGCATTCAATAAGCCGACTAGCTATGATTATGCAGTTCCCTTTCTGTGGACACAGGGAATTGGATAGCCTTTTCTGTTATATTCCATTCATGATAAAGCTAGCCTGCATGGATACTATATTCTAGAAATGTTGATAAATGCTGACGGTGGGGTACTGGCAACCATCTGCTTCATACAGGTGCCGATAGCTTACTTTTATATTGTTTACTGTCTGCCTTCTCCCTAAGGATGGGGCATCCAAGTTTCTCTCCACCTGCACTACCCATTTCACAGTGGCTACTCAGCACCGCCTGGGTGGACAAGTTTCTTGCTGTATTTTATAAGGTCATCACACCTCTCCTAAATCCAGTCATTTACACTGTAAGAAACAAAGAGATTAAGAATGCCATTAAGAGACTACAATGTTAGCATATGGATTTCCATGGGTATTTCCGGGACTTTCATTACCAGAATACCCACTGTAAGCTCTCTAAATTAACCACAGCTGACCTGTTACTTGGTCCTGGGAAGCATTCCTCAATTCACATATAAAAATCATGTGTATTTCCAAATGTAAGTTTTATATCAATTCTCTTATAGTCAGTAATCATTTATTAATCATTGAATGCAAGATGATCTGGTAAATTTGTCCAACCTTTGTAACTGATTATGGTTATTTCAATGAACTGTCTTCCTCTTAATTATGAGTCACATATCCCTGCTTCTTTGCATGTTTCATGATTATTTTATGAATTTTGGACATTGTGTATAAAAGATTATATAGCTCTGACATATATTTCTTCAGAAACTTTTTACTTTTTCCTTTACAAGGCATAAAATATTAAGGTGTAATCACCCCTATTCAGTCAAGTACTGAGTTTATTTGAATCTGGATTGTAGTTTTTATAAGAGGCAGTACCCTTCTCATTTTTGCCTGCTCCTTGGATATATTTACTCCAGGTTTTATGATTCTAGTGGATTTCTTTCTCCTCAGTCTGAAAGATTTCAGGTGATTCAGTTTTGCCATCCAGAATTTTCTTTATTGTTGTTCAAGTACAGTTGTCTCCATTTTCACCCCATCATGCCCCCCTTCCCACTCTTTCCTGCCTCCCACTCTAGAAACCACCCCCTTTGGTTTTGTACATGTGTCCTTCATACATGTTCCTTGATGCCCCCTGCCATTATCCACTAGTATCTCTCTCCCTCATCCTTTCTGCTCACTGTCAGATTATTCTTTATTTCAATGTCTCTTGTTGTATTTTGTTTGCTTATTTTGTTGATTAGGTTAACCCTCCAGAATCTTTCAGTTTAGAATTTTAGTCTTCTGTTCCCTTCAGAAGTGAAGTATGACAAATTCCTTAAACAGGGTTCTGGCTTTGTATTTGCCCTTTTAATTTAATGTACCTAATAAGACTCCATACAAATTACAAATATTAAGCAACAAAATAATCATGGGCAGGAAAATTATAAAATATTACTGGTTATACAATCCAGAAAAATTTTTGGATCACAAATACTCAGAACATGAAGTCTTTTCATTCTTTCATAGGTTAGCAGCAAATTTGGCTCAGGTTATCAAAGTAAAATAGAAATTAAATTAGTTTCACAATTCCTACAGATTACACACACATACAAACACATACTTGGACTTATGTCTTGAGCAATAAAAGAGTTGTACAAATTACCAGAGAAAAATTATCTGCAAACAATTTGGGCTGAGTAATTGTTGGATAATAATAATAATATCAGCCATGAAAAGATCAAATCAACATCTATTTGATGTTTAAAGAATTTCCATTAATTGACTGAGTCATAGACATTAAGTGGTAATTTCAAAAACTATGAAATAAACAACATTTATATAAATGTCCCTGTCTTTGGCCAACCAGAGATGGCTTGATTCCATTGGAATCGAGAAAGGCAAGGATGAGATTAGTAGCCACAGATCAAATACACAAAACATTATCTCTGAGGCTCTCCCTTTTGTTCCCCCCTAATTTATGTCAATCTCCCCCTATTACACTAACTTATTTATGCTGTGTTTGTTCCACTTCCCTCACTCTGTTCTTTTTTTCCAAGTTTTAAAACCTTTCTGACACATTTTTGTGTTTCAGAAAAACATATAAATTTGAATATTCATATTCTCGGTTTAAATCAGAGGAGAGTTGTACATTTTATAGTTCCCTCAAAAGTTTGAGTACATTAACTCTAAGTTAATTTACTTGAATCTAGGCAGCCTGATGTCTGAGATCATACTTTCAGCAGATTCTAAGTCTGTAATCTATGCTTTTCAGCAACTTCCCATAAACATTTTCTGGGGCTATAATTCAGTTGCCAAATAACTTGTTTAAAAGAGAGATGATTCAATATAATTTCATATTAAATTATCTATTCTGAATATTATGAATGGTGTCTTTAGAAAAAAAACAAATTTTGTATAATTATTTAAGCGTTTGCATTACTTGAAGTTGCTTGAAATTTACAAAGTAAGTTGTGCCCTTGAGAGTTATTTAAGAGATCTTCCTCAAACGAAGGAGCTGAATACTCAGTCTCTTTATTGCCACCTTCATATCTTTGTTTCTCAACGTGTAGATGACAAGATTCAGAATGGGTGTAATCATAAAGTCCATGATGGCAAGAAACTTATCCACTGGCACTGTGGGAAACGGCCACATGTAAACAAAGATACATGGTCCAAAGAACAAAACCACCACAGTGATGTGAGCTGAGAGAGTAGAAAGGGCCTTAGACAAACCATCTGAAGAGCGTTTCCTTACAGTGACCAGGATGAAAATATAGGAGATAATCAACAAGAAAAAGGTGCCCATGGAAATGAACCCACTGTTGGCAGTAATCATGAGTCCCATCCTGTAGGTGTCTGTGCAAGCAAGTTTGATAAACCAAGGAAGGTCACAGTAAAAGCTGTCTATCTCATTAGGACCACAAAAAGGCAAATGAACAACAAAAGCTACCTGGGCCACCGAGTGAATGAGGCCTATAACCCAAGCACCAAAAAGAAGCAAAATGCACATTTGTGGGCTCATGACAGCCAGGTAGTGGAGAGGCTTACATATAGCCACGTATCGGTCTAAGGCCATGGCAATGAGCAGCACCATCTCAGATCCCCCCAGGATGTGAAGGATAAACATCTGGACAACACATCCCTGGAAGGATATGGTTTTGTATCCAGTGTATAAGTCAGATATCATCTTAGGGACTGTTAAAGTAGAAAGACATAAATCAATAAATGAGAGGTTGGCTAAAAAAAAGTACATGGGAGAATGTAAATTGCTGTTGAGAGTCACTGTAAACACAACAAGGAGGTTTCCTAAAACAATTATTACATAAAACACTGTAGAGACGGCCAGGAGGAAATGCTGCACCAGACTACAGGTAGAAAGTCCGAGGAACACAAATTGAGACACTTCAGAGTAATTTGCTTTATTCATTGACTTTGTGTTACCTGAAAGGAACAAATGAAAATAATTATAAAGGAATACACCACTGCTATTGAAAAAAGCAATTCTTACTGGGTTTTAAATACTGATATTAAAGAGATACCTTCAGTCCTGATTACAAAGTCCTTTGAAAATTCATACAGTAGTTTATTCATTTAGCAAATATTCATTGAGCAGCTACTAGGAAGGTTTCCTAGGTACTTACACTGTGCCACATTCTGGAATAAAACAAACACCCTGTCTTGGTGTAGTTTGTAGTCTACTTGTGAAGCTGGCATTAAATAGCTAATTGTCTAACCAGATGATTATAAAGGTAATAACTTATTTGAAAAAGAAAAGAACAAAGGCCTATGCAAACTGTAAGAGCTCATAGAAGTGTCATCTGCCCTGGTCTAAAAGAAGATGTTTGTGCTAAAGTCTAAATAGGAATTAAATAAGTGAGAAATGATAGGAAGAGTAACCTATCCAGGAGAAAGGCATGAGAAATATTCTGAAGCATGAAGAAATAGAACAATTTTGCATGAATGAAAAAAGACTAGTAAGGGTCTGATCAAGGCAGAATCATATAGGGTATGTCTAGAATTTGATCTGTATCTTAAAAGTGATAGGAAGCCATTGAGGCAGAACAATGAAAAAGTCATATCAGTGCTTTAAAAAGTTTACAGTAACTGCAAAGTGAAGAATGTAATAGAGGAATCCAAAGGAAAGGGAAAGAGACCAATTAGGAGTCTGTCAAAAAATTGTATCAAATGAGTACAGAAAGGATAAATTTGTCAATAAATGGTGTTGATACAACTTACCAAGCTTGGCAAAAACAAGTTGAATTTCTTACTTTACAACAACAACTAAAATGAATTTTTAGTGGGTACTTAAATAAAGATAAATAGAAAATATGGTCTTATTTTTAGATAATCTTTTATATAAGACTTTTTCTAAACATATCCTAACATTCAAACATACAGAAAAAAAGCTGACATTTTCAGACTCAAAATTTAAATCTTCTATATACATTTTTAAAAAAAGCAAAGTGGGAAAATAGTTATTAAATATAATGATAAACCCAATTTAAAATGAAATAAACATAAAGACTTAGACCAAATAAGAAATCTAAATAGTCAACATCTGAAGGACAAACTCACCTTTAAAAAAATGTAAATAAAACAATATGGGATTATTAGCATATTTGTTTGTAAAAACTGTCAAGACTTAAAAATTAATAATATGAGTGAGGCTGTGAGGAAAGAGACTCTCTCACTGTGATTCAGAGTACACATTCACAGAACTTCTCCAGAACACAATTTGAAAATTATATCAAATATTTAAGAATTTCCTTATGACCAAAGACTCCCATTACAATAAATTTTTCTTAAGGTATAACAGCAAATGAGCTAAAATATTTAGATATTGGGGCAAAAGTTATATAATTATTTATAAAAAGGAAAAAATTGAAAACAACCTAAATTAAATCAGTGAGGAATTTTAACAGTACAATAACACAATCAACTAAGAAAGGCAGTTAATGTTACACATAGAAAAATATCATGAAAAAGTATATAATAAATCTTCAATTAAAAAGAGAAGCTTGTAAAAGGAACATATATAATACATTTTTTAAAAATTCAAGACTTGAAAAAAGAAATAAAGGATAATCAACAGATTAACAATCTGTATGTGTATGTATATGTATTAGTTTGCACTATATCAAATTGGTATTTCAGTAGATCAAAAAATAGTCTAATATCAATTTCACAAGTTCTAACTAATACATTAATTTATTTTTTCTTAGCAGATTTTCTAAACTACCATCCTTTATCACAAGCATACATTATCGATGTCTGTTCCACATCTGAATTGAATACCATGGGTTTCTCACTGTTCCCCCACTTGCACTGCCAGGACCAGACTTTCCTGCAGGCCTCACCTCACCAACACCACTCTTGCTCATGTCATCACTTCTACACTACACCACACTAGGCCCAGGCTGCAGCTTGGGCATAGCCGGCACCACCTGGCAGGAAAATAGCGTAAACAAGTAGGAGCATCAGAATACACTTGAGGACATCCAGGCCAGGCAGGAAAAGACATCCTAAGGGTGATGGACATGGAGTAGGTATTAGAGCTGAAAAGAAACATATTTGGGATGATGCTAGGAGGCCCCACCACAAGGGCACTGGATAGAGAATGTCAGAGTGAATAACTGGAGAAAATAGACCAGAATGGAACCAGAGAGAATGAGTCAATCATTGACATAAATGATAGTGGATATGACTTGCAAGGGACTGCAAGCTTTTTTTTTTAAGGTATATTTTATTGATTATGCTATTACAGTTGTCCCATTTTTTTTCTCCCCTTCATTCCACTCCACCCTACACTCCCCCTCCCCTTAGTTCAGGTCAATGGGTCATACATGTAAGTTCTTTGGCTTCTCCATTTCCTATACTATTCTTAACATCCTCTATTTTTGTACCTACAAATTATGCTTCTTGTTCCCTGTACCTTTTCCCTCATTCTTCCCCTCCCTCCCCCTGCTGATAACCTTCCATGTGATCTCCATTTCTGTGGTTCTGTTCCTGTTTACTTGTTTGCTTAGTTTTTGTTTTTGTTTTTTTAAGTTCAGTTGATGATAGTTGTGAGTTTGTTTTCATTTTACTATTCATATTTTTTATCATCTTCTTTTTCTTAGATAAGTCCCTTTAACACATCATATAATAAGGGCTTGGTGATGATGAACTCCTTTAACTTGAACTTATCTGGGAAGCACTTCATCTGCCCTTCCATTCTAAATGATAGCTTTGCTGGATAGAGCAATCTTGGATGTAGGTCCTTGACTTTCATGATTTCAGATACTTCTTTCCAACCTCTTCTTGCCTGCAAGGTTTCTTTTGAGTAATCAGCTGATAGCCTTATGGAAAATCCTTTGTAGGTAACTGTTTCCTTTTCGATTGCTGCTTTTAAGATTCTCTCCTTCTCTTTAATCTTGGGTAATGTAATTATGATGTGCCTAGTCTGTGCTTCCTTGGGTCCAACTTCTATGGGACTCTCTGGTCTTCCTGGATTTCCTGGAAGACTATTTCCTTTGCCAGATTGGGAGAGTTCTCCTTCATTATGTTTTCAAATAAGTTTTCAATTTCTTCTCCTCCTCTTCTCCTTCTGGTACCCTTATGATTCAGATGTTGGAACATTTAAAGTTGTCCCATAGTTTCCTCAGCCTCTCTTCATGTTTTTGAATTCTTGTTTCTTCATTCTGTTCTGGTTGAATGTTTATTTCTTTCTTCTGCTCCAGATCATTGATTTGAGTCCTGGTTTTCCTTCACTGTTAGTTCCTGCCTATTTTTTCTTTATTCCACATTGCATAGCCTTCATTTTTCCTCTATTTTGCAACCATTTCTGTGAGCATCCTGATTACCAGTGTTTTGAACTCTGCATCTGAATAGTTGGCTATGTCTTCATCATTTAGTTGTTGTTCTAGAGTTTTGATATCTTCTTTCATTTGGACCATATTTCTTTGTCTAAGGGTGCCTGTTATGTTGTAAGGGGCAGAGCCTTAGGTATTCACCAGGGTGGAGCAACCCACTTTGCTGCATTGTGGTGCTATATGTGAGGGAGGAGTCAGAGAGTGAACAATGCTGCTTGCTAGGCTCTTGGTAGGCTTTTAGTCACTTCCCTCACTACTCACAATCAAATTGGACCATTTTGGTGCTGATTCTTGGGTGGTGGGTGGGTTTGTGTTCATTCTAGGATTCTGTGGGTCTCTCCAAAGAACTCTCCTGTCAGGCTTGGAGTTTCTCCCACCACCACAATGCCAATAGGTATTTACAACCAGAGATTTTGAGGCTTTATTTCTCCACAGTGGAACCCTGGGTTGCGAGGTCTGTCTCACTTCCTAGTTGTTCCTCCTGGTTTCTCTGCATCCAACTGTGGGACTGCTAGCCACTGCTTCACCTGCCCAGTCCTCCCCCCACTAGCCTTGCTTGGGGGTCCTCTCTACCCTGGCTGCCCATCTCTGCCCCTGCCAGTCTGGATGAACGTTTCTTCTTTAACTCCTTGGTTGTCGGATTTCCATACAGTTTGATTTTCTGGCAGTTCTGGACATTTCTTATTTTTTAATTTGTTGTTGTCCTTCTTTTGCTTGTGCTAGGAGGCAAAGTATATCTACCTATGCCTTCATCTTGTCTGTAAGTCCTGTTTTTATGCTTTGACCACATAATGTGTGGAGAATAAATGATTTTGAAATGTAGAATGTACTCTCAACATGATCACAATTATAAAGATAAAGAAAAAACAACACAATAAAGGGAAATTACCAATCATTTCCTCTGAGTAAAAAGAAAATGAAATAAAGGACTTCTGGCCAAGATGGAGGCATAGGTAGACACACTGTGCCTCTTCACACAACCAAAATAAGGACAATAAAAGTTTAGAAACAAGAAAACAACCAGTACTGACAGAAAACTGAAATGTATGGAAGTCCAACGACCAAGGAGTTAAAATAGACACATTCATCCAGACTGGTAGAAGGGGCACTAAGGAGGCCAGGTGGAGAGGGGTCTCAGCAACAAAAGCAGTGGCTGGCAGACCCTGGGCATCAGGTGGCAGCAGGCAAACCCAGCAAGGCAGCGGATTGTGGAGGGATGCGATGTGAAAGGCATCCGGCAGACCAGGTGGTCCCACATTCATGTGCAGATAAACCAGGCGAAACTGGGGAGTGAGACAGACCAGGCAACCCATGGCTCCAGTGTCGGGAAATAAAGTCTCAAATCACTGATTGAAAACACCTGTGGGGGTTGAGGTGCTGGGAGAGACTCCCAGCCTCACAGAAGAGTTCATTGGAGAGACTCACAGGGTCCTAGAACGTACACAAGCCCACCCACATGGAAATCAGCACCAGAAGGGCCCAGTTTGCTTGGGGGAAGTGGCAGAAGGGACTGAAATCCAGCAGAGAGTGGAGCAAGCAACAGTGTTCCCTCTCAGACACCTCCCCCACAAATAGCATCACAACACAGTGATATGGGTTCCCTACTTGCCCCTGTGAATACCTAAGGCTCCACTCTTCACTATGTAACAGGTGCATCAAGACAAAAAAAAAAAAAAGGCCCAAATGAAAGAACAGATCAAAGATCCAGAAAAAATTACAACTAAGCAAGGAAGAGATAGCCAACCTATCAGATGCACGGTTCAAAGCATTGGTGATCAGGATGCGCACAGAATTGGTTGAATTTGGCCACAAATTAAATGAAAAAATGAAGGCTATGCTAAGTGAAATAAAGGAAAATGCACAGGGAACCAGTAGTGATGGGAAGGAAACTGGGACTCAAATCAATGGAGTGGACCAGAAGGAAGAAAGAAATAACTAAACATAAAAGAATAAAGAAACAAGAATTCAGAAAAATGAGGAGAAACTTAGGAACCTCCAGGACATCTTTAAACGTTCCAACATCCGAATTATAGGGGTACCAGAAGGGGAAGAGGAAGAGCAACAAATGGAAAACTTATTTGAACAAATAATAAAGGAGAACTTCCCCATTCTGGCAAAGGAAATACACTTCCAGGAAGTCCAGGAAGCTCAGAGAGTCCCAAAGAAGGTGGACCCAAGGAGGAACACACCAAGGCACATCATAATTCCATTAGCCAAGATTAAAATGAAGGAGAGAATTCTAGAAGCAGCAAGGGATAAGGGCACAGTCACCTACAAAGGAGTTCCCATCAGACTGTCAGCTGATTTCTCAAAAGAGACCTTGCAGGCAAGAAGGGGCTGGAAAGAAGTATCCCAAGTCATCAAAGTCAAGGACCTACATCCAAGATTGCTCTATCCAGCAAAGCTTTCGTTTAGAATGGAAGGGCAGATAAAGTGCTTCCCAGAAAAGGTCAAGTTCAAGGAGTTCATCATCACCAAGCCCTTATTATATGAAATGTTAAAAAGGGACTTATCTAAGAAAAAGAAGATAAAAAACATGTATAGTAAAATGATAGCAAACTCACAATTATGAACCACCACACCTAAAACAAAGGCAAACTAAGCAAACACCTAGAACAGTAACAGAATCACAGAAATAGAGATCACATGGAGGGTTATCAACAGGGGAGTGGGAGCAGGAGTGAAGGGGGCAAGGGGGAAAAGGTACAGAGAATAAGTAACAAAGATGGTAGGTAGAAAATAGACAGGGGGAGGGCAAGAATAGTATGGGAAATGTAGAAGATGAAGAACTTATAAGTATGACACATGGACATGAACTAAAGGGGGGAATGTGGGTGGGAGAGGGTGTTCAGGGTGGAGGGGAGTAAAGGAAATGGGACAACTGTAATAGCATAATCAATAAAATATATTTAAAAATGAAAAAAATGAGTAATTTTGTTGCTTTTTCTTTTCATTATTTTCCAAAATTCAGTATTTCTTAATTTACTATCAATTAACTTCAGTTGATAGAGTTTGATTGGTGAAAAAGAAATAATATTGTAATCAAGTAAGAATATAGCTGATTTATGCCAACACATGTTAGTGTACTAACTCCAAAATGGGGAGTGTGATAAAAAGGAAAATGAAAAATACACAAAGAAGTAACTGGCGATTAAAAAAATGCAAATGACAAACTCATCTAAAAATATTCAACCTCACCAATCATCAAGAAAATGACATTTTAAAAAACAGCTTTGTTTTGTTTTTTTCTAACCAATTGACAAAAGAGAAATGAAAGAGAAAGAGGTAAAAATGAACTCCCTTGTGTTCAAAAAATTCTTATGATAAAATTTTATGCATAATTGATAAGAATGGGAATTAGCAATATTTATTAGAATTTAAAATGTTTAAATCTAAATAATGAGAGGTCCAGAGGCCTCTAACACTGGACAAATGGTTAAATAAGTATTATAAATAATGAAAATATAAATTAATATAGAATTTTTAATCAAATTATAGTTCAGTATATCATCAACCACTATGTAGTTATTAAAAACAATAGTATAGCCCTGACCAGGTGGCTCAGTTTTTTGGAGTATCATCCCATACACCAAAAAAGTTTCAGGTTCAATCCCTGGTCAGGGCATATACCTAGGTTGCAGATTTGATTCCGGTTGGAGTTCATACAGAAAATAATTAAGCAATGTTTCTCTCTCACATTGATGTTTCTCTCTCTGCCTTCCTCTCTCTCTAAAATCAATAAAGAAAGAAAAACAATGGTATAAATCTATGTAACAGAGACCCAAAGTGAAAAATATTACTTTAGTATGATTCAATAACATGATTCTGTGTATATACACAATAAAACATCTTAACAAAGGCCTAACTTTTAAAAATTATTAATGTAGTAAAATGTGATTGATTATATGTGACTTTAACTTCCTAAAATCCTTATTTCTGCATTTTAGATGTATTTTATAAAGAATCAACATTTGTTAAATAATACCAATCTTTCAAAATAATGTGAAAATTGAGATGTACAACATGTTAAATGAATGCAACACAAATGAACACATGAAAAGAAATTTTACTGGCAGGTTAATTCTTATCAAAAATTGAAACCATTAGTGCAGCAAAAACTTTCATCAAGAGATCCATCTTAAGGTACAACTTTTATATTTACATACAGTTTTAAATACCTGTTAAAGTACCAATGGCATATTTCACAGATATAGAACCAACACTTCAAAAATTTATATGGAACCGTAAATGACCCCAAATAGCTGCAGCAATTTTGAGAAAGAAGAACAAAGTAGGAAGGATCAGATTTATTTAATTTATTGGAGTGACATTGGTTAATAAAATTATGTAGGTTTCAGGTATACAATTCTATAATACAGCACATGTATATTGTATTGTGTGTTCACTACCCCAAGTCAACTTTGTTTCCATCGCCATTTATCCCTCTTCTACCCTCTTCTACCTCCTACCACCTGCCTTTTCCTCTGGTACTCACCATATTGTTGTCTGTATAGAGGGGGGGTTAGCTTAGTATTTTCACTTTTCTCTCCCAGCCCTTCAACTGTCCTCCCCTCTGACAGTTGTCAATCTGTTCTCTGTATATATAAGTCTGTTTCTATTTTGTGTTAGTTCATTAGATTCCACATATCAGTGAATCATATAGTACTTGTATTTCTCTGACTGGCTTATTTCACTTAGCATAATGCCCTCCAGTTCTAGCCACATGTCACGATAGGTAAGACTCCATTCTTTTTTATGGCCGAGTAGTATTCCATTGGGTAAATGTACCACAGCTTTTTTATCCGCTCATGTACTGATGGACACTTGGGCTGCTCTCAAATCATGGCTATTGCAAATAACAGTGAGATAAACATAGGGGTGTATATATTTTTTCAAATTAGTGTTTCAGGTTTCTTTGGATATATTTCCAGAAGTAGAATCACTGGGTCATTAGGCAGTTTCACTTTAAATTTTTGAGGAAATGCCATACTGTTTTCCACAGTAGCTGCACTGATCTGCTTTCCAACCTACAGTGCATGAAGGTTTCCCTTTCTCCACATCCTCACCAGCACTTGTTTGTTGATTATTAATGATGACATTCTGACAGTGAGATGATATCTCATTGTGGTTTTAATTTGCATTTCTCTGATGACTAGTGACATTGAGCATGTATTCATATGTTTATTGGCCATCTTTATGTCCTCTTTGGAGAAGTGTCTATTCAGGTCCTTAGCCCCTTTTTGTAAATTGGATTGTGTTTGGGTTTTTTTGTTGTTGTTGTTGTTTTTTGGGTTTTTTTTGATGTTGAGTCATGTAAGTTCTTTATAAATTTTGGAAATTTATCCCTTACCATATGTATCATTGGTGAATATGTTCTTTCATTTAGTGGTTGTCTTTTCTTTTTGTTGATGGTTTCCTTTGCTGTGCAAAACCTTTTTAGTTTGATGTAGTCCAATTTTTTTTTTTTTTGTGACAGCATGGATGTATGTGGAGAGTATTATGCTAAGTGAAATAAGTCAGTCAGAGAAAGATAAGGACCATGTGATTTCACTTATATGTAAACTCTAATGAACAAAATAAACTAACAAACAAATTAGAAACAGACTTATACATGTATAAAATGGACTGACAGCTGTCAGAGGGTGGAGTTGTGGGTCTGGGTTAAAATGGTGAAGGGATTAACCAAAAAAAAATGCACACACACAGACAAGAGTATGGTGATTGTCAGAGGGAAAGGAAGATGTGGGAATGTGGAAGAGGGTAATGGGAAAATAAATGGTGGAGGAAAGAGACTTGACTTTGGATGTTGAGTGTATGAGGCAGTATGCAGATGATGTGTTATAAAGTTGTACACTTGAAACCTGTATGGTTTTATGAGCCAACAAATTCAATTAAAAATTGCTTTCAGCATTAGGCAGGATGAATTAATCCCTCACAACCTCCCTTTCACTTTATCATAAGCCAATACAGTTTCTCCAACAAGTTTAAGGGAGATGCAATTAATAAAAACAAATTCATGTAAGTGACTTCATCTAGCCCCATTTCCCGCAGAGTAGCATGCAGAAGCAAGTTAGAAAAGATACAGAGACCTAGTAAGTGTGCAGTCCTGTTGGAACCCATGTGCTAAGAAGGCTGACATCAGGGTCTACTGTCTAAATTTATGTCATTGAGAGGGTGGAATACATAGGCAGTGAGGCTGATTCCTGACAGTCCCTCCAGGCACCCTACTGTCTAGGTGAGTTCTGCTTTGTTATTTATTGGTTAAATATTTATGTCTCAATTATACTTTAGGAAGCACACTACATTATGTTTCAGATTCCTCCACAATTTTAATTCATATTTTTGTTCATCCGTATCTGAACCCTATCAGTTTAGGGAACTTCCCGGACTTTACAATCTAAAGCACTCCTCACTGCAGTTCAGAGCCACATTATTTGTTTCTCAGAGTATTACTGGTAACGTACAAGCGATGCCATTGTGTTATTCCTCAGTCACCATTAACATCCTAAGTACTTCCCTTCATCTTTTAAACTGTCTCTAACCTGAACTGCCAGTTTACTCTCCATGTCCTCCTATTCATATGTATAATTATCTCAGTGCATACTTCTCTTGCAAATTATTTGTATTGTTGGCTATTTCCACATGTGAAAATTGTTTCCCTCCAATAAAAAATGAAATTGTCAAAAAGTAAATAAAAATAGTCACTATTTTACAGTGTTCATTACTTTTTTCTACTAATCTTGATTAGTTCAAAGTGATTGAAATATTTATGAAGTTATACACAACCTTTTGTCTTTCACATCTTAAATGAGTCTTCCCTTTGTTATTACTCTATCTTTTTAATACAGGTTAGAAATAATTGAAACAAATATACTTTTCAACTTTGCACACCCCTAGATTTCTGAAACTAATTTTGGCATGCTTATATTAATTGCTATTTGTGACTGCCAACCAATTGAAACAGTTCCTTGGAAAATTATTTTTTAATGTTGGTTTACATATTTATTTTAAATCCCCTACTCCAAAAACTTTGAAGTCATTGTCAAATGTATTCTTAAGAATTTTTATCTGATGACTTTATTTGAATATCACTAATCTCTATGATCTACTCAATAATACCCAAATATATTGTTCATGCTGTTGAAAAAATATTATAAATATAAAATAAACATTTATCAACATGCTTAATGTCTTTCCAATGCAAAAAAATCAATAAATTCTATAATTTTCTATCTGAAAATTCTATAGTAAATGTGCATATTGAATTTTTATGGTTTTGACCAGAAGAAAGAAAGTTTCTGTTCATTCCTCTTATTAATTCTATGAGAACAGGAAGGAATAAAGCACAATATTAGAAAGATCACAGTGCAGTCTCAGCAGTCAGGAAGAAGAATCACAGAAAGCTTCCCTCATTTCTGTCCTTTCCATAGTCCCCTACTGATGCAGTTCTCATGGCCCTGACTGTGTCCAACAAGATTCTGTGATCCACCTTCTTCAAACCAATCCCTCTCTGAAAGTATAGATGCTTCTCTAATAATTTTGACTCCACTGATTTGTGAACTTCAAATAACTTCCTCTACACCTGGATAATAAAGCTTCTAAGGCACTGAAGTGTGATGACCTCATCTAAAAAGTATATTTATATCAAGGGAGATTCATGCCCATAAGACATTTTTCTTTTCTTAGGAGTGTTCACTAAACCTGAAATGGTAGAATATTACCCCAATTTACTCCTTCCCCATTCCTATGCATAAGAATCTACAAGAATGAATACCAGAATACCTCTAGATTTTCCTATAGTTTCAAGAAAAATATAATATCAAATCTACAATATGAGAATTCAGTGCTCTATAAAATACCCTTGTATAAATATAAAAAACCAACAGACTTAGTCTAACCAGGAAGTATGGAATGTGGAAGGAAATAAACAGATCTAGTCTTAATGAGCACCGTGTAGAAGCAGTTCAAAACAGTCCACCTAATAATCAACTGTTCAAGTCATTCTCATCCCTGCTGGAATATGCTGTGATCCAGACACACACACACACACACACACACACACACACACACACACACACACACACACAAATCAGGGCATAGACTGGACATATAGAATAATCCATGTAGCCAACTCCCAGCTTTAGCTTTATCTATTCACTTACCGGACCAAACAAAAGGAGGAAGAAGAAAAAAGGATACCAGAAAGTAACATCTTCCAATGTGCCCGTACCATTTTTAAAATCTTTCCATTTTGATGCCCTGCGCTTATTTTGGGATATAACTAGAGTAAGAGCTGCTCCAGCACAAACATCAGCTCTCAGTGACCATCTGATGCTTTCCGGTGGCCTAGCAGTTCTCAACTATTCATCTTGGGAGTTCAGCCCTGGAATCCCCATGGCCTAAAGGCAGAAGGAGTATTAAAAGTTTCGTACAGAGTAAAATTAAAAGACAACAAAAAATATTTGCTCAACCAAGCACACCTGAGGAATCCTTTAAAGGAGAATAACTATTCCCAGACAGTAGAATATCTATGTTACATTTAAAACTAGTATCAGTGAACAGGGAATAGTTATAATAAGGATAAATAAAAAAGCTATAATAAGAATTTCTTTTAAACACATAGTATCAACTGAAATAGGCAAACATGAGTGTTGTTATTGAATTTGCTATTAATCATTTCCTGTTTACTATGTATTATGCTAAATTCTTCATGAAGCCTAATCTGGGGAGCTTAAAAATAGCTGAGAAATGTTGTAAGTTAATTGTTTAAAAATCTCAAGGGCACAGAGAGGATACCAAATTAAATACGATTTTTTAAAATCTATCTTATCCAAGGCAAATGACAAAATAGGTAATTAATAATAGAAAAAAATAGTCCCTCAAATGATGGAAAGATATCTAAAAATATAATTAATTAATTAATTAAATTGTGATAGATGAAAGAACAGAGTATACATATATCAGCTTTCATTATTTTGGTTAGGGAATGAGCTTTCTATCACTGGAAGAATTAATACAAAAATGAATATTGATAGTGGTCACTTTGGCAGGTATGAAGTGATTTCTCATTGTGAAATTAACAAATGACAAGTGTTAGCAAGGACGTGGAGAAAAGGGAACCCTTGCGCACTGTTGGTGGGAATGCACACTGGTGCAGCCACTGTAGGAAGCCGTATGGAGTTTCCTCAAAAAATTAAAAATGAAACAGCCCTTTGACCCAGTGATCCCACTTCTGGGAACATATCCTAAGAATCCTGAAACACCAATACAAAATAATATATGTACTCCTATATTCATTGCAGTGTTACTTACAATACCCAAAATCTAAAGGCAGCCCAAGTGCCCATCAGTAGATGAGTGGGTAAAAAAGCTGTGGTACATTTACACCATGGAATACTATGCAACCATAAAAAGGAAGGAAATATTACCTTTTGTGATGGAGTGGATGGACCTAGAGATTATACTAAGTGAAATAAGTCAGTTGGTGAAAGATAAATACCATATGTTATCACTTACATGTGGAATCTAATGAACAAAATAAACTGACAAACAAAATGAAAAAAGAGGCATGAATACTTGGAAGACTGACAGCTGTCAGAGGGGAAGGGGTTGGGGAGACTAGATGAAAGAAGGTTAAGGTGTTAGCCAAAGAACAGGTATGCATGACCCACAGACACAAACAGTGTGGTGACGGCTGGAGGAAAGAGGGCACAGGGTGGAGGCGAATAAGGCGGGGTACAGAAAGGGAACACCTATTATAGTGACAACAATAAAAATATTGGGTTGTTAAAGTCCCCTGCTGTGATTGTATTAGTATCAGTCTCTCCCCTTATATCCACCAAGATTTACTTTACATAGTTAGATGCTGCTATGTTGGGTACATACATGTTTACAAGGGTTGTATACCTTTGTTGGAATGCTCTTTTTATTATTATGTGGCGTTCTTTGTCTCTTACTATAGACTTTGTTTTAAAGTCTGTTTTGTCACATATAAGTTTCACTACCCTAGCTTATTTTTATTTCCATTTGCATGAAATATTTTTTTCCATGCCTTTACTTTTAGACTGTGTGTACCTTTAATTCTGAAGTGGGTCTCTTGTAGAAAGCATATATATGGGTCTTATTTTCTTATCCATTCAGCTACCCTGTGACTTTTTTATTAGAGTATTGAAGCTATTTACATTTAAGGCGACTATTGATAGGTATGTATTTAATGCCATTTTATTATTTATAACTATAGTCTTCTGTTTTTCTTCTTCTTTTTTATTGTTGTTCAAGTCCAGTTGTCTCCATTTCCTTCTTAAATGACACCTTTAACAATACATGTAATATAGGTTTGGTGGTAATGAATTTTTTCTTAATCATGTTTTTATTGTTGTTCAAATACTGTTGTCTCAATTTTCCCACCACCACTTTCCCCCACCCCACCCACCCTTATCTCCCACCCTCAATCCTACCACCTTTGGCTTTGTCCATGGGTCCTTTACACATGTTCCTTGACTACCCTTTCCCTTCCTTCCCCCTTTATCTTCTTTCCACCTCCCCTCCAGTTACTGTCAGTTTGTTCTTCATTTCAGTGTCTCTGGTTATATTTTGCTTGCTTGTTTGTTTTGTTGATTAGGTTCCACTTATGAATGAGATCATATGGTATTTGTCTTTTGCTGCCTGACTTACTTCACTTAACATAATATTCTCTGGTTCCACCCATGTTGTCACAAAGGGTGAGCTCCTTCTTTCTTTCTGTTGCATAGTATTTCATTGTGCAAATGTATCACAGTTATTTTGTTTTGTTTTGTTATTGTTTGTCAAGTACAGTTGTCTCTATTTTCACCCCACCTCAGCCCCCACCCAAGTGATACCCACCTCCAACCCCCAAACCTACTCCCTTTGGCTTTCCATGTGTCCTTTATACATGATCCTTGATGGCCCTTCCCCTATTACCCCCTATTATCCCTCTCCCCCCTCCTCTCTGGTTGCTGTAAGTTTGTTCTTTATTCAATGTCTCTGGTTGTATTTTGCTTCCTTGTTTGTTTTCTTGATTAAGTTCCACTTGTAGTGAAATCATATGGTATTTACCTTTTACCACCTGGCTTATTTCACTTAGCATAATGCTCTCCAGTTCCATTCATGCTGTCCTGAAGGGTAGAAGCACCTTCTTTTCTCTCTGCTGCATAGGATTCCATTATGTAAATGTACCACAGTGTTCTGATCCACTCATTTACTGATGGGCACTTAGGTTGCTTCCAGCACTTGGCTATTGTGAATTGTGCTGCTGTGAACATTGGGGTGCATGGTTCTTTTGAACTGGTGTTTCAGGGTTCTTAGGGTATAATCCCAACAGTGGGATTGCTGGATCAAGAAGCAGTTCCATTTTTAGTTTTCTGAGGAAGTTCCATACTGTTTACCACAGTGGCTGCATCAGTCTGCATTCCTACCAACAGTGCACTAGGGTTCCCTTTTCTCCACAACCTTGTCAGCACTTATTGCTTGTTGATTTTTTTTTATGATGGCCCTTCTAACTGGTGTGAAGAGGTATCTCACTGTGGTTTTATTTTGCATATCTGTAATGACTAGTGATGCTGAGCATCCTTTCCTGTGTCTCTGGGTCCTCTGCATGTCTTCCTGGGAGAAGTGTCTGTTCAGGTCCTTTGGCAATTTTTTAACTGGATTGTTTGTCTTCCTGGAATGGAGTCATGATGTGGACACTGGCAAGCAGTGTCCTTGGCATTGTGGATGAGACAAGACAAATTCACAAGGACTACTGAATCCCTGTGGAGGAAAAGGGACCACACAGCCACTCTCTCAAGAGGAGAGTGGGATGACCCTTGCCTTGACAAGCTTTTATTGCTTTTCTGGGCACATTACATTGAGGATGGTCCTCATTTACTATGCACAGGTTTGCTTTAGGTGGTTACCTTTTATGGAAAACAAAGGAGAGGATGTTGCTAATTACATCACAGAAGAAGGATATTTGCAAATGCAAAGGGAAAAGTGGTTGAACTGGTTACATTCATCCTTGGAAGGTTTAGCATAGACTTTAAGAAGTTACTTTAAAGATATGCAGCAAACATTTGCTGCCTCAATTCAGGGTGAGGGAGTTTTAGCAAAAAACAAGTCTCAAAGCGGACTAGGTGTAATGCAGGCCTGATTCCCCATGGGAGAGCCTATCCGTGGGCTTGGGTCCTGTGTACTAGACCTTGCTTTCCACTGGCCTTTCCAAGTGGGAGTTGGGCCTACGCCACACAGAGTGGTCTCCTATAGAGTCATGTGAGTTCTTTATATATTTTGAAGATTAAATCCTTGTCCAAGATATCATTGGCCAATATATTTTCCCATACCATTGGTTCCCTTTTCATTTTACTGATGTTTTCTTTAGCTATCCACAAGCTTTTTATTTTGATGAAGTCCCATTTGTTTATTCTTTCCTTTATGTCCCTTACTCTAGGGGACATATCAGTGAAAATATTGCTGCGTGGAATGTCTGAGATTTTCCTGCCTATGTTCTCCTCTAGGACTGGATGTAGCTGTCCAGTTCTACCAACACCACTTGTTGAAGAGACTATTTTTACTCCATTTTATGCTTCTGCCACTTTGTCAAATATTAGTTGACCATAGAGACTTGGGTTTATTTCTTGGCTCTCTATTCTGTTCCATTGGTCTATGTGTCTGTTCTTATGCCAGTACCAGACTGTTTTGACTACAGTGGCCTTGTAATATAGTTTGATGTCAGGTATTGTGATCCCTCCTACTTTGTTCTTCCTTTTCAAAATTGCTGTGGCTATTCAAGGTCATTTATGGTTCCATATAAAGTTTTGAAATGTTGTTCTATATCTGTGAAATATGTCATTGGTACTTTAATAGAAATTGCATTGAATCTATAAGTTGCTTTGGATAATATAGACATTTTGATTATGTTAATTTTTCCAATTCATGAACATGGTATATGTTTCCATTTATTTGTGTCTTCCTTAATTTCTTTCTTCAGTGTTGTATAGTTTTCTTTTTTTATCTTTAAATAATTCTTTTTTATTTTATTTTACTTTTTTATTGTTGTTCAAGTACAGTCATCTTCATTTCCCCCCACCACTGCCCCCTACCCCAGCCATCCCACTTCCTACCCTTGATCTTACCCCCCCCTTTGGTTTTGTCCATGTGTCCTTTATAAATATTCCTGAAAACCCACCTCCCTTTCCCTCCATTATCCCCTCCCACCTCTCCTTTGGTTACTGTCAGTTCTTAATTTCAATGTCTCTGGTTATAATTTGCTTGCTTGTTTGTTTTGTTGTATAGGTTCCACTTATAGTTGAGAGCATATGGTGTTTGTCTTTCACCACCTGGCTTATTTCATTTAGCGTAATATTGTCTAGATCCATCCATGCGGTCATGAAGGGTAGGAGTTCCTTCTCTCATTCTGCTGTGTAATATTCCATTGTGTAAATGTACCGCAGTCTTTTGATCCATTCATTTAGTGATGGGCATTTAGGCTGTTTCCAGCACTTGGCTATTGTAAATAGCACTACTATGGACATAGAAGTACATAAGTTATTTTGAATTGGTGATTTGGGATTCTTAGGCTATATTCCCAGCGGCAGAATGCATGCTGGGAATGCAGACTGGTGCAATGCTTGCACCAGTCTGCATTACCGCCAACAATTTATATCATACACTAGAATAAACCCGAAATGGATAAAAGACTTAAATATAAGTCATGACACCATAGAAGTCATAGAGGCAAATATAGGCAGGAAAATTACAGATACCCCACATAGCAATATTTTTGTTGTTATCTCCTAGGGAAAAGGAAATAAAGGAAAAATAAAGAAATTGGACTACATCAAGTTAAAAAGCCTCTGCACAGTTAAAGAAACCATCATTAAAATGAAAAGGAAACCAACCATATGGGAAAACATATTTGCCAATGATAGATTGGACAAGGGTTTGATCTCCAAAATATATAAAGAACTCATGTGACTCAATACCAGAAAGACAAATGATCCAATTTAAAAATTGGGCAAAGGACCTGAATAGACACTTATCCAAGGAGGACATACCGGTGGCCCATAGACATATGAAAAGATGTATATCACTAGCCACCAGAAAGATGCAAATTAAAACTACAATGAGAGAATTTCTTTAACACTGTCAATACTTTAGATAAATACAGGCCAAAAATTTTTGCATTCTTCTCTGCCTCTCTGTTATTCTAAAAATGAATACCTTTGAATATTCAATTATTTTGTGTATTCTCCAAGAAGGGCATAGAAATAACAGCTGTTTTGAAGGAGAATAGTCACTCAGGAACTGCGCTTAGATGTCCTGTTTTCCTTGAAAATGGTTCCCTGGTCAGGCAAAAGATTCCCCCAAGAGTTTATACATCTGTGTTTGATAGTCTTGAATAAATACAAGGCCAAAAGTGGTGAGGCATATTCAATTTACTTGAGTATTTCTAAGTTTGGAATGAAAAACTTTATTGACATTATGCACAACTTTTACATGTACTTGTTTCTACTGCTCTGTAAGTAAAATCTGCTCAGTTACAAGAAACTAGTGCCTATGTTATTTTGCCCTGTGGTTCTCCAGAAACCTTTCTAATAAGAGCTCTAGCTTCCTCTGTATAAACAAACAAATAACATTATTTTCTAATGCTTCGTTATTCACCTAGGTGGGAATTTCTTCTTCTCCTTCTCCTTTTTATTCATATCTTCACCTAAAGACATTTTTTTTCATTGCTTTTAGAGGAAGGGGAGGGGAGGGAGGAAGGGAGAGAAAGAAACATTGATGTAGGTGAAACATGGATTGGTTGCCTACCACCACATACCCAGACTCGGGATCAAACCCTCAACCCAAGTATGTGTCCTGAGTGGAATCTAACCTGCAACATTTCAGCTCCTAGATGACGTTCGAATCAATGGAGACACACCAGCCAACATGGATTTTCTTTTACTTAGTCATTGCTAAACACGCCCTCCATTAAATACTCTATTGGGCCACCGCAACACCACAGTCTCCTGGTTTTCCTCCTATTGTCTGGGAATTCTTTCCCTGTATCAGTTTCCTGAGTTTCCTTTGTTTGCTCGACCACCCAGTGTTCTTCACAATTCCATCTGTGGCCTACTCTTACTCTATATTCTGTCCCTAGGTGGCATCCATTCCCATGGCTTTAATTACCATCTAAGACGTAGGTGCTGTCAAAGCTGAAGTACTATTTCTTGAGTTCCTGATCTACAAATCTAACTGCCCACTGACTTGAATGCTTCACAGGCATCTCCCACTCAACAAGTCTAAAACTAAACCAATCATCTCCTCCTGAAACCTGCCCTTCTTTCAGAGTCCCCAGTCACAATAAGTGGCACCAGCATTTATTATGATGCTCACCCCTAAATCCGGGAGTAATAATGGACTCCTTTATATCCCTAATACCCAATATTCAATTAATCAGCAAGTCCTATTAATTTCACATTGTAAACACCTCTTCAATATGTCCCCTTATTTTATTCTATAATAACATCATTCTTGTCTAAGGCTTCACATGTCACCTTAGTAATAGAATATTAACTGGCTGGTGTGGCTCAGTGGAATAGAATATAAAGTCATCTATGTGGTCTTCTGACTTCAAAGCTTGTTTGTCTTAATTCTCTTTACCTACATTTTAGTAATAGATGTTTATAAATATAGGAATGTGTTTATTTTGTTTAAACCCTTCACATACTTTTGCTACTGCTCTTAAAATACTAATTCCTTTGCAAGGTTTTTTATGCCATCCAAGATGGGGCTCCCATCATGCTCCTCAGACTCAAAGAACATGTTCTCTTCTTGCAATTCCAAAGCCAATTTTGTTTTCTTTTATTTGCCTGAAAACTTTAGAATCTCTCAACTCTGAGGTTCTGCACTGGCTAATCATTCTGCTTACAACATTTGTTCTGCATCCTTTGTCTATTATCACCTATTCTTCAAATCTCTGTTTCAGTATCATTTTACCAGGGAAGACTTCCTAGAATCTGAGTCCAGGAGAGTCCCTTTCATTGTATACTATTATAGCACTCTCTATTACCACTTCATAACATTAATCATGCCCACAGTATCTTATTCAATGTATGTTTTCCTCTTTCCATTCTAAGTTTCATGTGAGGAGGGGCTGTGTCCCTCATGTTTATGGCTATAACATCAATAATGTCTGTGTAGAAAATGCTCAATAAGTATTTATCATTAAATAAATAAATAGCCCTGACTGGTGTGGCTCAGATGGTTGGACATCATTTCACAAAGCAAAAGGTTACTAGTTAGATTCCCAGTTGGGGCATATGCCTATGTTGCGGGTTCAGTCCCCGGTCAGGGCATGTACGAGAGGCAACCTATCCATGTTCCTCTCTCACATCAATGTTTCTCTCCATCTTTCTCTCTCCCTTCCCCTCTCTCTAATAATAAATAAATAAAATCTTAAAAAATAAAAAAGTGAATAAAGCTAACAGGAGTTAAAACAAATTAGCAACAGGCATAGTTTATTGAATAATATCTGAGCATCCTTTTTCACATTCAACCCAAAGTCATAGGATTAAAGAACTTCCCATTTCTTTCTTCCTTCATCTTCTCAATTAATTTTATCTTTCTGTATCTCCTTAATTCTCGACAGCGAAATCTGATGAGCTCCTTTTACGGGTTTAGACTAATTCAAATCTTGAGCCAATCTCTGCTGAGGCAACCTGTAAATCCCTAGTGTCAGCCCTCTCTGATACCCCTAGGTCTCATGAACTCTGCACTATACTCCTCTGTTGGCTCAGGAGCCTTCCTCACTGCTGAGCAAACCCATGATCCATATACCAGGAGATAGACCTCAAATCACAGCGTGCTCTGTGCTTGGTTTCCGCACTTCTTGGGACTTTATTTCTGCATATATTCTCCCTCGTTCATCTTAATAAGCTGCCGGTACTTCAGTCTGCTACAAAGGCATATCGGGACAGGACATTGTGGTGGTAGAATGATTTATGGGGCTGTGCACTTTTCGCTGTGTTGCAGAAGAGCCCTCTGGAGGTGCCATAAGAGAAGTTTTCCTCTAACCTCAGATTAGCTGTGTTTCTTCTAAGCAATGAAATTGTTTTACTTGGACATATGTACACTATGCTTTATGGAACTGACCATGCATCCCTATTTGTTTTTTAAATATTTTGGTTCACATTACGCTCCAGTTTTTATCTTTGCTTACAAATTTTTGGAGTGTCACTATTTTTCAAAACTTAATTTGAGACTAAACATTATTTTGCTACTTAGAGAGAATATGATTTTCTCTTGTTTCTGAACCAGAGATAATGAAATACAGCTCTGAACTGTGGCAGACTCCGGCCAGCAGAGTCTGCGTGTTGTGACTGAAGATGAAAATAAATGCACAGGCTACAGCGCTCTTGTGGAGAAAACGGGATGGTCTGGTACTCTGTTAGGATGAGAGTCCTGTGGCCACTTCTCTCTAGGGGAAAGCGCCCTGACCCTTGCCTGGACAGGCTTTCATTGTTTTTCTCAGCTCTTACATCATAGAAGGATTATTATCTATTACGTAGAATATTACTGTCTACCTTTTAGGTACAATCAAGGAAGTGAAAATAACCCATGCAGAAGGGAAAGGTGGTGAGCTGATTAGCTCCGTCCTTGGGAAAATTCACCCAAGCTTTGGAAATTACCTTGAAAGTAGGCAATAAACATCTGCTGTTTCAGACCAGGGTGAGGGAGTTTCAGCAAGAACAAGCCATAACAGTCTGTATGCATTTTCTTGGCCTGATTCCCACGGGAAACTCGGTTTGAAGGTCTGGCTCCTCACCACCACCTCTCTTCTGTAGGTTTTCCATACAGAGCTGAGTCACATCTGCTAGATTCAAAACAAACCAGTTCCCTACACTAAACAAATACAATTCTAAATGAATCTAGAGCCTTGAAAGTTTGAGGCCTCCATGACAACCTGAAGGTCAGATTCTTTGTGTCTATACATCAGAGACAAAGCCAGGCAATTCAAAATAAGTTCCTACCATTTTTTTCTTTTATATTTGTACCCATTTTCACACGTTCTCTTAAGAAATCGATCTGTTAAAATACATACTTTTTATGTACCCAGGGAACTAAGGAAGGATAAAGGGCAAATACATTCAAGAAGACCTTCATCTCCAAAACTACAAAGTTTAAGAACACAGGTAATCATTTGCTATAACTGATAACAAGTCATTCCAACTTTCTAGAATTCAATTTTCTCATCCATAAACCATATGTGTGAAAGGCACCAAGCAATTTTTTCAATATTTTTCTCCTGGGGAAATCGATGTGATTCGAAGATCTAGTTCTCAAGAGAAACTAATAATGGGCTGGGTATTGGTTGTCTCTATGAGAGCAGTGGGTTACTCTCCCGTACCACTAATTAGCTTCTTTTCCATTACCAAGAATCTCATATATAGCTTTGTTTTGGGCAGGGGAGGTATTAATTACAGAAATGAAGACTAAGCTTTCTGAATTTCTCTTCTCCTAAAAATGCACGTCCTATGACTGGACAGGCAGGTAGGAAAGATGGTTTTAAATTATAAAATTGCCACTGTCATGTTTGCTTCCCTCTCTCTCTCCCCCCTCCCCTTTAATTTCTGCTCTTCTGTAAAATATTTGTGTCAGAAATTTTCTCCTTTTCGAAATGTTTTTGCCCTTTTATTCTATACCATCTCTCTCCTGTTCTAGAATTTCAATCATTGAATTGCATTGCATTATAAAATTAATTCTATGCACACACATTTTTATAATTTCAATTTACCACCTAAATGTAAAGGTTTTTCAAGATTCACAGGTTTCTGCCTTTTGTGCTCTTCAACTAATTTTAAACTTTATTTTCCATTTGTAAAAGAGCCATCTGGCCTTAGTTATTCCCACTCTATTTGAGGACCAAATTCTGTTTTGAATCACAAGAAAAGAATCTCAATCCATGACCTCTGGGATTCTGCTGTGGGTCCCTCTCCTTCAGTATTACTTTCTCCCACTTTTTCTCCAGCCAATGCCTAATCTGAGGGGATATGCTCAGGTTCAAAAAGATTATGGCCCCATGCCGGCGGCTGGTTCAGAGCTGGTGGCTATACTTCTGAAATGGACTGTTCAAGGACGGGCCAGGTGGTTTGAAGAAATAGGGAAGGGGGTAGGGAAGAGCAATATTCAATGAAAATGAAATATGTTTTTTAGGAATAAAAGGCTATTTCATAGGAACTCACAGATAAATAGGGCCTTTCCAATTAGGCTGCTGTGATCCTATCAAATTTAAATAATTGTCACTTTTTCATGACTTTCTCTATTAAGTGGGTGTAGAGTATTATTGAGGGAGACCACTGGACTGGAAACTGGGCTGACTTCTAGTTTTGGCACCGTGAATATTCTGCTGTAAACACACTGGCTAGCCATGTAACCTCACTGGGTTATTTCTCTAGCTGTAAAATGAAGACATTTTGAGATAACCCCAAAGTTCTTTTCCACATCCACACAAACCTATAATTCTGATCATTTCCTTTGTTTAATATGTGTTTGCATTTTCTGTTTAAAGATGTATCTTTCCAGGCCCTGAATGACTGATAAAATTTAAATCTCCAACAGGAGAGATGGCAGATTCTCTCAGGACCTAGCCCTGAAGTACTCCTGGAAGCCTCGCAAAGTCACCAGTGTTTCCAAAAGAAGGCAGAACAGCCAAGTGTGCTGTCTTTTTCTCCAACCAAGCTCTCTCAGGTCATCAGGATTTCTTCAACAATGATGTATATTAATTCCAGGTGTTTGTAACACAAAGCGGGGGCAGGACTTTCTTCACTTAAGTAAATACTCATTATATATATATAATTCAATTAAATTCAATTTTGGTTTGGGATAGATTGTTTTTATGCTACTATAGGAAACAGGCTTCAGAGATGTTTTAACTGTTATGCATTCTTAAACTCATTTCTGGTTGTCATTTAATTTTATTATTCTTGATTATATTTTAAAAGGTCTATTTTTATTTATTTTTTGTTTTGTTTTCATTTTTTATTTTAATTGTTGTTCAAGTACAGTTTTTTTGCCTTTTACTCCCATCCCAGTCCACCCCCACCCAGCCCTCCCTACCTCCCTCCTGTTTCCACATGCTCTTGTTTTGTCCATGTGTCCTTTATACTTGTTCCTGTAAACCCTCCCCCTTTTCCCCTGAAATTCCCTCCCCTCTCCCCTCTGGTCACTGTCAGCCTGTTCCCTATTTCAGTGTCTTTGGTTATATTTTGCTTGTTTGTTTGTTTGTTTTGTTGTTTAGGTTCCTGTTAAAGCTGAGATCATATGGTATTTGTCTTTCACCAACCCTGGCTTATTTCACTTAGCATAATGCTTTCCAGTTCCATCCATGCTGTCCCAAAGGGTATGAGCTCCTTCTTTCTTTCTGCTGCATAGAATTCCATTGTGTAAATGTGCCATAGTTTTTTGATCCATTCATTTACCAATGGGCACTTAGGTTGCTTCCAGCACTTGGCTATTGTAAATTGTGCTGCTATGAACATCGGGGTGCATAGGTTCTTTTGGATTGGTGTTTCAGGGTTCTTAGGATATAATCCTAGCAGTGGAATTGCTGGGTTAAAAGGTCTATTTTTATTTTTAAAAATCTATTTTTATAATGTCATTTACACTCTCCCAATATTCTGGGATTCAATATTTATATGGTTTAGAATATTTATTATTTTTATTCTCCTGAATTCTGCATTTATTTTTTTTTTGCATTTTTAACTAGATTGCCTCTGAGTGCAGCTTTGATCATAGTACACAAAATTTTTATAACCTGAGATTTTATCATTTCTTAAATAGCTTATACCAATCAAATAAAATATTTGTTACTAGTCAATTTTCTTTTATTAAAAAAAAACCTTTATTTATTGAATTAATTGGGGTAACAATAATTATATAGTTTTCAGGGCTGCAATTCTATAATACATCATCTGTACATTATATTGTGTGTTCACCATCCCAAATCATCTCCTTCCATCACCATTTATCCCACCTTTACCCTTTCCTACCTCCCCCCACCTGCCTTTCCCTCTGGTAATACCATGCTGTTGTCTGTGTCTACGAGGGGTTTTTTGCTGAATCACTTCACCTTTTAAGCCAGCCTCGCAATGCCCCCTCCCCTCAGACAGCTGTCAGTTTGCTGTTTTTATTTATGAGTCTGTTTTTATTTTGTTTATTTTGTTCATTAGATTCCACCTATGAGTGATATCATATGGTACTTGTCTTTCTCTGACTGGCTTATTTTACTTAGCATAATCCTTGCCAGGTCCTTCCATGCTATTGTGAAAGGTAAAATTTCCTTCTTTTTTATGGCTGAGTAGTATTCATTGTGTAAATGTACCACAGCTTTTTTATCAATTCTTCTACTGATGGACACTTAGGTGCTTCCAAATCTTGGCTATTGTAGATAATGCTTCCATGAAGATGGGGTGCATATATTCTTTCTTCCCTTTTTTTATTTTTGCTCAATTACAGTCATCCCCATTTTTCCTCCATTATTCTCCCCTGGCCTCTCCCCTCTCCACCTGCCACATTCATTGTTTCAGGTTTCCTTGGATATATTCCCAGAAGTGAAATCACTGGGTCAAAAGATAGTTCCATTTTGTATTTTTTTCTGGTAATGCCACACTGTTTTCCACAGTGGCTGCACCAGTCTGCATTCCCACCAACAGTGCATGAGGGTCCCCTTTTCTCCACATCCTCACCGACACTTGTTGTTTGTTGATTTATTTATGATAGCCATTCTGACAGATGTGATGTGACATCTCATTAGGGTTTTAATTTGCATTTCTCTGATGATTAGTGACATCGATCATCTTTTTATATATCTATAGGCCATCTGTATGTCCTTTTTGGAGAAATGTCTGTTCGGGTCCTTTGCCCATTTTTAAAATTACATTGTTTGGTTTTTTTGGTGTTTAGTTTTATAAGTTTTCCATAAATTTTGAATATTAACCCCAATCAGATGTATCATTTGCAAATATGTTCTCTCACACAGTTGTCTTTTCATTTTGTGGATGGTTTCCTTTGCTGTGTGAAAACTTTTTAATGTAGTTTATTTGTTTTTTTCTTTTGTTTTCCTTGCCCAAAGTGGTATATCAGAAAAAATATTGCTACAAGAAATGTCAGAGATTTTACTGCCTATGTTATTTTCTAGGATTTTTTGTGGTTTCATATCTTACATATGTCTTCAATCCATTTTGAGTTTACTCTTGCATATGGTGTATTTGCATGTATCTGTCCAATTTTCCCAACACAATTTGTTGAAGAGACTGTCTTTTCTTCATTGTATGTCCTTGCCTCCTCTGTCAAGTATTAATTGACCATAAAGGCAATAAAGTGTTTATTTCTGGGCTCTCTATTCTGTTCCATCGATCTGTACATCTGTTTTTATGCCAGTACCTGACTTTCTTTCTTCTTTCTTTCTTTCTTTCTTTCTTTCTTTCTTTCTTTCTTTCTTTCTTTCTTTCTTTCTTTCTTTCTTTTAGGGAGAGGGGCAAGGAGGGAGGAAGAGAGGGAGAGAAACATCAATGTGAGAGACAAACATTGCGCATCCAAGAGGTGGTTGCCTCTTGGATGCACCCTGATCTGGAATCAAACCAGAGGCTTTCTGTTCCGCAGGACTGCACTCAAGCAACTGAGCTGCAGTGATCAGGGCCATGATTACTGTGTCCTTGTAGTATAGTTTGATATCAGGTAGCATGATTCCTGTAACTTTGTTCAGCTTTCTCAAGATTGCTGTGGCTATTCGGAGTTTTTTGTGGTTCCATATAAATTTTTGGAATATTGATTCTAGTTTTGTGAAATACACCACTGGTATGAATCTATAGAATGCTTTGGGTGGTATGGACTTTTTAATTATGTTAATTCTTCCAATCCATGAACACTGTATATGCTCCCACTTATTTGTGGCTTCTTCAATTTTTCTTTTCAATGTCTTATAATTTTCTGAGTAGATGTTTTTTACATCCTTGGTTAAATTCCTAGGTATTTTGGGGCACAATTATAAATGGAATTGTTTTCTTAGTTTCTCTTTCTGATAGTTCATTATTGGAATGTAAAAATGCTATTGATTTCTGGATATTTCTTTTGTATCCTGCTACTTTCCTGAACTAACTTATCATTTCTAGCAGTTTTTATTTTTGGTGGCACTAATGAATTTCCCATGAGATGGAGGCATCAGTCAGGTTTACAGGATAGTGGGGTGAATGACCCCCTGCCCCAAAACCACACAACTCAGTTACTTATATCCTTTGAGCCTGCCCAGACATCTACAACCTGGCCCAGACTGCTAACTCCTCAGCAGGGTACAAGCTCCCCAGGGTGGAGCAATTTGGAGTCCAGCTCCCAGTTGCAGCAGGTAGGGCTATTGCATTCCCCAAGGCTGATGCCATATAGAGGAGAGTGCTCCACCCAAGAAAGATGTCATCTGCAGTATAAAACAGGGACTAGGCACAGGGATCTTGGTGGCTTTCCCTTCAGCTCTCACCCCAGAGCCATAAGCCTTAGTCTCTCCTCACTCAACTCTAGTCTGCTCTGCCCTCTCTCTGCTGGAGCCCAGAGTAAATAACCACAAACAAGATTTTGTGCACTGGCCTTTCAAGAGAGCACTTGTGACTCTAGTAGACTCTTGTCTCTCCATGGGGGACAGAATCCCCACTGATTTTCAGTCAGATATGTGGACACTTCTTCTGGGCTCTGATGCTCTGGGTGGGGAACCTCACTTGTGGTTGAGACCCCATGCTTCTTGGAGGGACATTTTGCAGCTGAGATATCCCTCCAGAATTTCAGCAGCTGCCCATGGGAGCTGTTGGTGTGGAACCAGCCCTTTTCTCATCTCCACCCTTTATACAAGTCTTGATGTGGCTACTTTCTGTGATCTTTGCTTATAAGTCTTATCTTCAGCTAGTCTTCAGTTGGTTAGTCAGGTTGATTGCTCTATATTTTAGTTGCAATTCCAGTTTGGTTCTGGGAGGAGATGAGTGTAACATCCTCTGCCTCTTGGTTCCCCTGCCATCTTGACTCCCCTTACTAACCAATTTTAAACTATCAACATTTAACACATTATTTTCTGTACCTAAAAGTTGATTCCTTTTTTTCTGTTCTTTCAGGTCACTTCAGAGTCTTCCCTTCTTTATGATTCAATGGACCAAGTAAATGGCTCTGTGGTAACTGAATTTGTGTTACTGGGACTGGCACAATCCTTGGGAATGCAGTTTTTTCTTTTTCTTTTCTTTTCTTTATTCTACGTGGGAATTATCCTGGGCAACCTCTTCATTGTGCTCACAGTGATTTTTGATTCTCACTTACACTCCCCCATGTATATTCTGCTGGCCAACCTATCACTCATTGACCTGGGACTTTCATCTACCACAGTTCCTAGGATGATATCTGACCTTTTCAGTGATTGTAAAATCATTTCTTTCCACAGTTGCATGATACAAATGTTCTTTATTCATGTCATGGGAGGAGTGGAGATGGCGCTGCTCATCGCCATGGCATATGACAGGTACACTGCAATCTGCAAACCTCTCCACTACCTCACTATTATGAGTCCCAAAATGTGTATGCTTTTGATAGTGGCTGCTTGGATCATTGGAGTGATCCATGCTGTGTCTCAGTTTGTTTTTGTCATAAATTTACCTTTCTGTGGTCCTAATTATGTGGGGAGCTTTTATTGTGATTTTCCTAGGATTATTAAACTTGCATGCATGGCCACTTATAAACTAGAATTTGTGGTCACCGCCAACAGTGGCTTCATATCTATGGCAACCTTCTTTTTCTTAATTATGTCATACATCTTTATTCTGGTCACTGTCAGAAAACATTCTTCAAAGGATCTGTCCAAAGCATTCTTTACTTTGTCAGCTCACATCACAGTAGTGGTTTTGTTTTTCACTCCATGCATGTTTCTCTATGTGTGGCCTTTCCCTACCAAGTCATTGGATACATTTTTTTCCATTGTGGACTTTGTTGTCACTCCTGTCTTAAATCCTGCCATTTATACTTTAAGGAACAGAGATATGAAAGTGGCAATGAGAAGACTGACTGGACAAGTTGTAAGTTCTAGGGAGATGATGTGACAGATTTCATTGACAAGAACATAAGATGAATGTCATGAGCCAAAGGACCTTCATGACCATCATAAACACATGGGATATGTACAATTTCATTACTGCCTTTGAAAAACTTAGAAGTCTACAGAAAAAGAGGTATTGAATCAAAGGATTTCATTTTCAGATAGAGTTACAGCAATTTTTGTTAGTTATAAAAAATAGTTTTATGTATTTTGATCTAACCTATAAACCTAAATTATAGTTACTATCATGACTGTATTCAGTTTTCAATATGTATATAAATATATACATGTACATAGATATGATTTCCCTTTATCACTATGCTTATAGTGATAAAAAGTAACACTGGAAATCAATTAATATTTCTTATGGAAATTATGTGGATCCAATGGATAATATATAAGTTTAGATAAACGAGCAGACATTAAAATCAAGGAAGAAATGATTCTCATCCTAACTGTTCTTTAAGTAAGATAAATAGAAATGTAACATTATATTACAACTCAAGAATTTTTTCAGCCTCTGTTGTCAATGTGTTTTGGACAATGTTATTTTACAAATAGTGTCTTGTACTTTGCATTATGTAAAATGTGCCTGTGTTACATTTTTCCCAACAGTAAATTTTTGTTGCTGTAAAGTCTTCCTTAAATCATCTTTTGATCACTCTTTTTGATTAACTCATTTTTAGTGTAATTCTATTACAGTTGTCCCAGTTTTTCCCCCTTTGCCATCCTCTGCCCAGTCCACCCTCTGCTCCCACAGTCAATTCCCACACTGTTGTCCATGTCTGTGGGTCATTCATACATATGTTTTGTCCAATTCCTTCCCCTTCTTTCCACCATTATCCCTCTTCCCCTCCCTTCTGGCCACTTTCAGTCTGTTCCATGTTTCCATGCCTGTGGTTGTATTATGGCCATTGGTTTATTTTGTTCATTAGATTCCTTTTATAGATGAGATCATATGGTGTTTGTGTTTCACTGACTGGCTTGATTCACTCTTAAAAAGTGTCTATAATTCTAAACGTATTTGAAGGAACTTGTTACCTAGAAGAAGGTAGTCACACAGATCTCAGTTTATCTATTATGCCTGTTCCTAAGTTAGGGTGCTTAGGACAAAGAAAACAATTGACATTCTTCAGGTAAAACCTGGAAAGTCTAGTGGTCAAGGGAGCACAACTGAGAGATCGCTTGGATGTATTTCTATGAGTAGCTGAAGAAGCATGAGTTGTGATAACTCAGTTCAGTTTTAACTTATGCATAGTAATTAAAGATGCCCAATAAAATGATAAATGATAAGAACTGGGACTTTATTATTGATAAAGGTATTTTCTCCAAAATTGATCGTCAATGTTATAGGCTATCCTTCTTTTATCAAATCTAAAGCATAATTATTCTGTCTTGTTAACTCATCTGGATATTGATTTTACAACTTTTTCTTATTTGTTTTACTATCATTCTTAAAAAAATCACCATTAGGCTCAATGAGGTAGGAAAAATAGCTAAGTTAGACAAGAAATGTTGACAATAGCCCTAACTCAATGATTATTTTCAGAATTCTTTTTTGAAGCTATGAGAGTTCATCTCAGCACTCAAATTTCAGGATGGCTCTTTCTAGATATCTTCACTTGCCTCTGATCACTTTCATATAAATGGCTCTGAATTTACCAAGTGGCTTACTAGGGAGGAAAGTTTGTATAAATTTTATTCTCTTAGAAATTTTATGCTACAAGAAAATGTGCAAGTAAAAGGAAAGTCTGTTTTCTTATTTGCCTTGCAAATTGCTGTAGCCTCTTCTAGTTATGCAGATAGGTGGAATGACAAAATCGGAATATATTATCAGAACTAAACAAATTATATCATTTTATTGACAATGAGATGCTTCTATTAGTAAGAATCCATTCAACATAATTCAGCTGTGTGTGTATCTTCAAGAACAATGGAAGGATTCCATGAGGTCAGCATAAATTTAGAAGAGTTGTATGAATAATATTGTTATGTTATACAACCTAGTGTTATAAGGGTTAAGTCTGTCTCCTGAGTCTTCTGTGCTAATCTAATCTTTTCTCTCTATTTGCGGATCTTATTCCCCATACTTCCCCCAAGCTAATCTTCTTATCCACTTCTTTGCCTCCTTTGTGCAACCCTAATGAAACCTAATTTGGGACACTTCTTCCACATAAAGGTGAAAATCATACTCAGAGTTCTGAGAATTTTTTGGAGAGTTTTTGATACAGTGAACTCATTTTAATAACAGGCCCAGAGATTTTGAATGATATACTCAAGTTTACACAGTGAATTTGAAGAGGGGTAAAAGGTACTTAAGACAAAAATATAATAGTCTAATGCTTTTTTAATCTATTCAGTCACTCTGTGTGTTTTGATTAAATAATTTCATTCTCTTACATTGGATACATGAAGGCAAATTATTCTAATTTAATTCAATGTTTTCTGATTGTTTTGTAGTTTTGTTTCTGTTCTTCTCTTTCTGTTTCTCTTTGTTTCTTGATGATTTTTTGTAGTGTTTCATTTCAATTTCTTTCTCTTCATCTTTTGTGTATTTACTGCACAAAATATACCTTCTTCTCAAGTGTACATGGAACAGTCACAAAATTTGATCATTTATTAGTTATCAAAGAAAACATCAGTGTCACAATGTAAAAATACTACAAAAGGTATTTTTGGATAGCAATGTAATAAAACTATAAATTGAAAGTAAATTTTAGAAACAAAGGGCCCCCCAGGAATCACCACACTGTTGTCTATTGCTGGAGGGAGGAGGTATAAGGGGGCTAAATGGCAATGGAAAAAACACAATAAAGATTAATTAAAAAAACAATAAAAAGTATAAAAAGACATACATGGGACTAGTAAACACCAATAAAAACAAAAGAAAGAAAAACAGGAAAGAAAGACAGGGAGAGAAAGAAAGGGCCCATTGGTCTTGACATTTAGAAGCCTGCTCTCAACCCTAGGATGAAAGAGGAAATACAGAGAAAAACAGTGATAATAGAACAGTACATCCATCAAGAGATCTAAGATGATAGTTAAAGTAGTGATCAAAAGAAAACCTATAGCCTTAAACACATTTATTAAAAGCGAAAGAATTAAAGAAATGAATTAAATTGTCTTTTTCAAATATAAAAAATCCAAAAAAGTAAATAAACAGAAACTATAAGAAAAAAAAACAAGATAGCAATAGAAAATAATAAAGTAAAAGTATATCAGATAAGTACGTTAAATCTACAAAATGGGCAATTATATTTTTATCAAGGATGAATAAAGATAAAGGAAAAACAAATAATAAATGATAAGAGGATATAATTACTGATAATAAGCAAATAAAAAGTCATTTAAAACAATGTTATACATATCTGTACAAATAAACGTAAAAACTATTTACGTATGAAATGATTTCACCACTACTCACCCCAGTAGAAATATAATACTTAAAAAGACCAATTTTCATAGAAAATATTCAGATGTTTATGAGGAAATTAAACACACAAATACATATACACCAAGTTTAATTAGTTCACAAAGAAATCTAACAAGACTTTACAAATTAAATGCTTTCAATAAAAATAAATTTTTCTAAGATTTAAAAATGAACATTATTTCCAAATTCTTTTCATGAAGCAAGGGCAAATTTTGTATTCAAATTAAATTAAAATAGTACAAAAACAAAATTGCAGACCAATATTACCCATGAAGATTGAGGCAAAAACTCTAAATGAACTATTAGTTCTAAATGAAATATGAATGAAATAGACTTCATTTCTCATATCATACATAAGAATAAACTGCAATAGATTTGAAATCCAAATGTGAAACATGAAGATACACTGTACAAAACACAAGTGGATATCCCAAAAACCCTGAGTATAAGGAAAATCTTTTTATGAGACTAAACCCAGTTGTGACTTTTTTGATGATGAATTAAAATAATAACAAGCAATAAAAAAACTTTTGCAAACCAAAATATTTTTTAAACAGATGGAAATTCTTTTCTGGCCAACATAGAGGTATAGGGAGAAATGCTTCACTTCTTCACACAATCAAAAAAGGATAACAACCAATTTAAAAACAATAAACAACCAGAACTGCCAAAAATCAAACTGCATGGAACTCTGACAACCAAGGAGTTAAAGAAACATTTATCCAGATCAGGAGGATGGGCAGAGATGGACAGACAGGACCTGTGGTAAGGCAGCAGCTGGTGGATAGGGAGCTAGACTCAAAACTTCTAGCTGTAAAATCCTGTGGGGGGTGAGAAGGCAGTAGAAATTTCTAGTCTCACAGGAGAGTTCCTTGGAAAGTGGGGCTAGTGTGGAGTGAGCAGCATTGTTTCCTCTCTGACACCTCCCCCAAGACAGAGCCACAATGCCACAAAGAGGGTTGCCCCCCCACAAATACCTAAGGCTCCACCTCTTACAACATAACAGATGTGCTGAGAGAAAGGAATATGGCCCAAATGAAAGAACAGATCAAAACGACAGAAAAAGAGCTAAGCAACAAGGAGATAGACAACCTATCTGATGCAGAGTTCAGAACACTGGTAATTGGGATGCTCACAAAATTGATTGAGCTCAGTCATGAAATCAAGGCTATACAAAGTGAAATAAAGGAAAATGTACAGGGAATCAACAATGAAGGGAAGGAAACCAAGAGTCAAATCAACAATTTGGAATAAAAGGAAGAAATAAATATACAACGAGACCAGAACGAAGAAACAAGAATACAAAAAAAAAAAATGAGAAGATGCTTAGGAACTTCTGGGACAACTTTAAACCCTCCAACATCCAAATCATAGTGGGCCAGAACTAAAGGAAGAGCAAGAAATTAAGAACTTATTTGAACAATGAATGAAGGAGAACTTCCCCAATCTGGTGAAAAAAATAAATAGACTTCCAGGAAGCCCAGAGAGTCCCAAAGAAATTGGATCCAAGGAGGAACACAGAAAAACATATCATAATTAAGTTACCCAAGTTTAAAGATAAGGAGATAATCCATCAACATGCAATCCTTATTAAAATACCAATGACATATTTCACAGACATAGAACAAACATTTCAAAAATTTATATGGAACCAGAGGACTTCCGGCCAAGATGGAAGTGTAGATAGACACACTGCGCCTCCTTGCACAACCAAAATTAAGGACAACAAAGACTTAGAAACAAGAAAACAATCAGAACTGAAAGAAAACTGAACTATACGGAAGTCTGACAACCATTCATCCAGACCAGTAAGAGGGGTGGAGTCATGGGAGGAAAAAGTGGAGGTTGGTAGACCCGGGGCACAGGCAGCAGCTGGATGACCCCAGGCATGCAGGCAGTGGCTAGCAGACCCTGGGCACAGGGTGGCACAAGGTGGCAATGGAAAGACCCAGGGAGGCCGCACAAGGCGGCTGGCTGACCAGGCAGTCCCATATTTGCACGCAGATAATCCAGAAGAAAACAAGAAACAAGACAGACCTTGCAACCCAGGGCCCCAGCACCAGGAAATAAAACCTAAAAACACCTATTGAAAACATTTGTAGGGGTTGAGGTGCCGGGAGAGACTCCTAGCCTCATAGGAGAGTTCATTGGAGAGACCCACAGGGTCCTAGAACATACACAAGCCCACCCACATGGAAATCAGCACCAGAAGGGCCCAGTTTGCTTGTGGGAGGAGGCAGAAGGTATTGAAATACAAGAGAGCAGAGCAAGAGCCTTTGTTCCCTCTCTGACCTTGCCCCAACATACAGCATCACAACCCAGCAACTGGGGTGCCCCACCCTGGTGAACATCTAAGGCTCTGCCCCTCACACGTAACAGGCATGACCAGACCAAAAAAAAAAAAAAAAAAGGGTCAAACAGGAGAACAGATAAAAGCCCCAGAGTCAGTTCCTCTAAGCGAGCTACAGATAGCCAACCTATAAGATGCACAGTTCAAAGCACTGGTGATCAGGATGCTCACAGAATTGGTAGGTTTTGCTCACAAATTAGATGAACAAATGAAGGCTACACTAAGTGAAATGAAAGAAAACGCACAGGGAACCAATACTGATAGGAAGAAAACTGGGACTCAAATCAATGGAGTGGACCAGAAGGAAGAAAGAAACAGCCAAACAGAAAAGAACGAAGAAACAAGAATTCAAAAAAATGAGGAGAGGAACATCCAGGACATCTTTAAACATTCCAACACCCAAATTATAGGGGTACCAGAAGGGGAAGAGGAAGAGCAACAAGTGGAAAACTTATTTGAACAAATACTAAAGGAGAACTTCCCCAATCTGGCAAAGGAAATAGACTTCCAGGAAGTCCAGGAAGCTCAGAGAGTCCCAAAGGAGTTGGACCCAAGAAGGACACACTAAGGCACACCTTAATTACATTAGCCAAGATTAAAATGAAGGAGAGAATTCTAGAAGCAGCAAGGGATACAGGGACAGTCACCTACAAAGGAGTTCCCATCAGACTGTCAGCTGATTTCTCAAAAGAGACCTTCCAGGCAAGAAGGGGCTGCAAAGAAGTATTCCGAGTCAAAATGAAACTTGACCACCAACCTACGCCATACACAGAAATAAACTCAAGATGGATAAAAGACTTAAATATAGGTTGTTACACCATAAAAGTCCTAGAGGAGAACATAGGCAGGAAAATCTCATATACTCCACACAGCAGTATTTTCACCAATATGTCCCCTAGAGCAAAAGACATAAAGGAAAGAATAAACAAATGGGATCTCATCAAAATAAAAAGCTCTGCACAGCTAAAGAAAACAGGATTAAAATCAAAACAGAACCAACGATGTGGGAAAACATTTGCAGATGATACCTCAGACAAGGTCTGATCTCCAAAATATATAAAGAACTCACACAACTCCACTCCAGGAAGACAAACAACCCAATTGAAAAATGGGCACAGGAGTTGAACAGACACTTCTCCAAGGAGGACATGCAGAGGGCCCAGAAGTATATGAAAAGATGCTCAACATTACTAAGCACCAGAGACATGCAAATTAAAACTACAGTGAGATACTACTTCACACCAGTTAGAAGGGCCATCATAAAAGGAAATTCAACAAACAAGAAATGCTGGCAAGGTTGTGGAGAAAAAGGAACCCTAGTGCACTGTTGGTGGGAATGAAGACAGGTGAAGCCACTGTGAAAAACAGTATGGAATTTCCTCAGAAAACTAAAAAATGGAACTGCCTTTTGACCCAGCAATACCACTTTTGGGATTATATCCTGAGAATTCTGAAACATCAATTCAAAAGAACCTATGCACTCCAGTGTTCACAGCAGCACAATTCACAATAGCCAAGTGCTGGAAACAACCTAAGTGCCCTTCAGTAAATGAGTGGATTAAAAAACTATAGTACATTTACAGGGTGGAATACTATGCAGCAGAAAGAAAGAGTGAGCTACCCTTCTCACCAGCATGAATGGCTCTGGAGAGCACTGTGCTAAGTGAAACAAGCCAAGAGGTGAAAGGGAAATACCATATGATCTCACCTATAAGTGGAAGGTAATCAACAAAACAAACATGCAAGCAAAATGCAACCAGAGATATTGAAATAAAGAACAATCTGGGGAGGGGATTATAGGGGGGAAGCATTTGCAAGAACTATTATAAAGGACATACAGACAATAACAAGGGGGGTGGAAACAGGGAAGGGAGGTGAGGAGGGCTGAAGTGGTGGGGAGGGGTGAAGGCAAAAAGCAGAAAACTACTTGAACAACAATAAAAAAATGTTGTAAAAAAGAGATAAAAAGAACAATTTGACAATAATCAGAGAGGAGGAGGGAGAGGGATTATAGGGGATAATGAAGGGACCATCAAGGAACATGTATGAAGGACACATGGACAAAACCAAAGGGTGGGGTTTCAAGATGGGGATGGGTCAAGAGGGGGGCATGGACTGAAAATGGAGACAATTTTACTTGAACAATATTTTTTAAATTAATTAATTAATCAATTAAGAAAGATAAGGAGAGAATGTTAAAAGCAATAGGAGGAAAGGAGAGAGTTACCTACAAAGAAGTACCCATAGGACTATCAGTTGATCTCTCAGAAGAAACCTTATATCAAGAAGGGGCTGGAAAGAAGCATCTGAAGTCATGAAAGGCAAGGACCTACATCCAAGATTACTCTATTCAGCAAAGCTATCATTTAGAATGGAAGGACAGATAAAGTTCTTCCCAGATAAGGTCAAGTTAAAGGAGTTTGCCATCACCAAGCCCTCATTATATGAAATGTTAAAGGGACTTATTTAAGAAATAGAAGATAAAAAACTATGAACAGTAAAATGACAACAAACTCAGGACTATCAACAACTGAACCTAAAAAAAAAACTAAGCAAATAACTAGAACAGGAACAGAATCACAGAAATGGAGATCACATGGAGGGTTATCAGTGGGGAGGGGATATTGGGGTGGGAAAGCTATAAGGAATAACAAGCATAATTGGTAGGCATAAAAGAGACAAGGGGAGATTAAGAATAGTATAGGAAATAGAGAAGCCAAAGAATTTATATTTACAACCCATAAACATGAACTAAGGGGGCAGGGGAATGCTGAGGGCAGGGTGGTTGGTGCAGGGTGGAGAGGGGATAAAGGGAAGAAAAAAATGGGACAACTATAATACCATAGTCAATAAAATATACTGTAAAAATAGATGCAAATTCAGAAGACAGATTGGGAGTAAATATTCATAACATTCATCAGAGTCAAGACATATTACTAATACATAAAGACCTGTTAACTTTAAAGAAAAAGACCAAACATCTGGTAAATAAAAAACGAGCTGGGTTGACATCAGTACAAACAGCAGAATAAGTAGATCCAAGGGGTCATTACTCTACAGAAATACTGGCAAGTCAGGCAAAAGCTATCACACAAAATCAACTTTGTCAAAGGCTTATAGCAACCAAGTGAATGATGAATAAAGAAAAAAGTAACTTAAAATTGGTCGGATAGCTTTGTAGCTTTTTATTTTTATTTTCATTTTTATTTTGGCATTTCCCTATCCCCTTCCTCATGTCAGCATCAATCTCTGAGACTGTGGCTCCAGGGGCAGCAGGACAGACCTTATTCTCACAAAATTGTGTTTGTTTGTTCTAATCTGTCTGTAAGCCACCTGAAGAACTGATGAAAGCCTTTTATCTTTGTTTTATCTAAATCAAAACTAACTCAAGGTAGAAAAGAGGCAGACATCCTTCAAAAACACTGTAAGGCAAATGAATAACAGTCATCAGGGACAAAAGATTACAATTGAAGCAAACCACACATCTCTGAAAGCCTGTGAGAAAAAAACTGGGGAGAGTGTTTTGGGAAATGAAGTTATTCAAAACTGCTCATTTAGACTTTGTTGCTACTAATTTTTTCTACCATGATGTTAGGTGGTCCTTGGGGTTCACACAGTCCCCACACAGATGACCATGGGCAATGCTATAGCTGAAGTCACTGTTGAAAAGACATCCTAAGGAATCAGAATGTCAATACTTCAGAAATAGGCTGCTTTGAATTTATGGTATAAAACTTCAGTATAGTGGCAGTTTTCCAAATTTATTTCAGCTTATAATATAAGGCATTTCAAACAAATTCTTGATCATTTTTCCATGGAGAATTGATACTAATATTAGTCTACAATTCTTTGTACTTTTTGCTTTCTTGGGGAAATTATAAGCTAGGCACAAGGTTCATGTTCAGGTTTTAAACACTTTTAGAACAATGAGAAGGGACTTTTTGGAAATGGGTGACTGTCCAGCTTATTAACTTGACATCTCTGCCAGTTTAGTTTCTGGGAATATTTCATGAGTTGTCTCCTCTCCCCCCATTATTTGCATAAATCAAATCATTTGATAGAAGTGGACCTAAGTGTCCATTTTGCTTTGCATGTGCAGCCTGTTGCTGTGCCCATTCGGTGTTTGATGCATAATTGGACATTGAATCAATAAATGTAAATAGAACTTTTGATCTATAAAGCTTTTATATGAAGTTTATCTTAATAATACAACATTTTGTTCTAAAAAAAAACCCCTGCTTTTTTATAGTGGGGAATTGAGAAAGCAATGTGCATTCCCAAGGCAGGACACATGTTCAGAAAATGCCTGAGAAGACCATGAGCTTTCACCTCTGGCTGACTTATAGGCTCATTCTAACAGAAAGTAAAGGCTAATGCAAAGTTACGCATGGCTTGGAATTGAAGTAGAGCCCGAGCCCATAACCAACCAGCAAAGACTGGAAGAGGGTTTTTTTTAATTATTTTTCCCTCTGTCTTCATTTTTTTTCTTTTTTTGGCTCTTGGTGTTCAGGAAAATCTCTTTTAAATCTCCAGCTGAACACATACTAAAGGAACAGAGATTTCAGATATCCACCCTAACAAAGAATACAGAAATCACAAATACTTTAAAAGTCACTAAACAAAAAACAAAACAAAAAACAGCAAGATACCACAGCAATTAACAAAAATAACCTGGAGAGTGAGAAGAACTGAGTGCCAAAATTGCAACATTATAGCATCCAAAATATCCATTTAAAAAAAATGAGAAGCATGCAAATAAAAAAGGAAAATACAGCCCATGAACAGGAGAAATAAACAGAACCTATCCCTGAGAAAGCACAGACATTGGATTTACTAAACAAAAACTTTAAATAAACTTTTAAATAAATTCAAATAGCTATAGAAAACCAATAGAGCAAGGGAGAACAAATCAAGAATATCAGTAAAGATGTAGAAATTATAAAAAGGAGCCAAACTGAAACTAAAAAGTACAATAACTATAACAAAGGGTACTGGAAGACCTGGCTATCCACATACAAAAAAAGGAAGTTGAACCCTCACCCCACACCATATACAAAATATTTTTTGCTCTTTTCTTTTTTATTTTTTTATTGTTGTTCAAGTACAGTTTTCTCCGTTTTCCCCCACCACCACTCCCCCCAACCCCAGCCTTCCCCAGCTCCCACCCTCATCCTACTCCCCTTTGGTTCTATCCTTGTGTCCTTTATAGCTGTTCCTGAATTCCCTCCCCCTTTCCCCCCACTTTATCCCCTCCCACCTCCTCTCTGGTTACTGTCAGTTTGTTCTTAATTTCACTGTCTCTGGTTATATTTTGCTTGCTTGTTTGTTTTGATTAGGTTCCACTTATAGGTAGGATCAAATGGTATCTGACTTTCATGGTCTGGCTTATTTCACTTAGCATAATGCTCTCCAGATCCATCCATGTTGTCACAAAGGGTAGGAGCTCCTTCTTTCTTTCTGCTAAGAAAGAAAAGTGTAGTATTGCAGTCATGTGTAGTATTCCATGGTGTAAATGTGTCATAGTTTTTTGATCCACTCATTTACTAGGTTGCTTCCAGCACTTGGCTATTGTAAATTGTGCTACTATGAACATTGGGGTGCATAAGTTCTTTGAATTGTTGTTTTGAGTGAAACTTATTCAATAAAGAAAAATATAGCCAGAAACACTGAAATAAAAAACAAACTGACAGTAACCAGAGGGGAGGGAGTGAGGGATAATAGGGGAAAATAGTGAAAGGTCCGTCAAGGAACAAGTATGAAGGACACATGGACAAAGAAAAGGGGCTAGGTTTGAGAGTGGGAGGTGGAAATGAGTGGGGCAGGGAGGCATGGTGGGGTGAAAATGGAGACAACTGTACTTGAACAACAATTTAAGAAATTTAAAAAATTTTAATATATTTTATTGATTATGCTATTACAATTGTCCCATTTCTCCTCCATCATTCCCCTCCACCCTGCACACCCCCTCCCACCCACATTCCCCTCTTTAGTTCATGTTCATATGTCATAAGTTCTTTAGCTTCTACATTTCCCACACTATTCTTGCCCTCCCCCTGTCTATTTTCTACCCACCATCTATGGTACTTATTCTCTGTACCCTTTACCCCTCTCTCTTCCTCCCACTCCCCTGTTGCTAACTCTCCATGTGATCTCCATTTCTGTGTTTCTGCTCCTGTTCTAGATGTAGGCTTAGTTTGCTTTTGTTTTAGGTGTGGTGGTTAATATCTGTGAGTTTGCTGTCTTTTTACCATTATATTTTTTATCTTCTTTTTCTTAGATAAGTCCCTTTAACATTTCATATAATAAGGGCTTGGTGATGATTAACCCCTTGAACTTGACCTTATCTGAGAAGCACTTTATCTTCCCTTCCATTCTAAATGAAAGCTTTGCTGCGTAGAGCAATCTTGGACATAGGTCCCTGCCTTTCATGACTTGGAATACTTCTTTCCAGCCCCTTCTTGCCTGCAAGGTCTCTTTTGAGAAATCAGCTGATAGTCTGCTGGGAACTCCTTTGTAGGTGACTGTCCCCTTATTCCTTGCTGCTTCTAGAATTCTCTCCTTCATTTTAATCTTGACTAATGTAATTATGATGTGCCTTGGTGTGTTCCTCATTGGGTCCAACTTCTCTGGGACTCTCTGAGCTTCCTGGACTTCCTGGAAATCTATTTCCTTTGCCAGATTGGGGAAGTTCTCCCTTATTATTTGTTCAGATAAGTTTTCCACTTGTTGCTCTTCCTCTTCCCCCTCTGGTACCCCTATAATTTGGATGTTGGGATGTTTAAAGATGTCCTGGAGGTTCCTAAGCCTCTCCTCATTTTTTTGAATCCTTGTTTCTTCCTTCTTTTCTGTTTGGTTGTTTCTTTCTTCCTTGTGGTCCACTCCACTGATATGAGTCCCAGTTTTCCTCCCACCTCTGTTGGTTCCCTGTGCGTTTTCCTTCATTTCACTTATTGTAGCCTTCATTTGTTCATCTAATTTGTGACCAAAATCAACCAATTCTGTGAGCATCCTGATCACCAGTGCTTTGAACTGTGCATCTGATAGGTTGGCTATCTCTAGGTCGCTTAGATGAACTGGCTCTGGGGCTTTGATCTGTTCTCCCATTTGAGCCATTTTGGGTTTTTTTTGGTCTGGTTGTGCCTGTTATGTATGAGGGGCAGAGCCTTAGGTGTTCACCAGGGCGGGGCAGCCCAGTCACTGGGTAGTGGTGCTGTATGTGGGGGTGTGGTCCTAGAGGGAACAATGGCGCTTGCTCCTCTCTCTCTCAGATTCCAGTCCCTTCCCCGGCTTCCCCTTCACTGGGATTATCTGCGCATGAATGTGGGACCACCTGGTCAGCCAGCCACCTTGCATGGCCTCACTGGGTCTGCACCATTGCCACCCCATGCCTGGGGTCTGCTAGCCACTGCTGCAACCCTGGGATCTGCCAGCCGCTGCTCCCTGCTCCACCAACCTCCACTTTTTCCTGCCACAACTCCACCCTCTTACTTGTCTGGATGAATGGTTGGTGGACTTCTGTACAGTTCAATTTTCTATCAGTTCTGCTTGTTTTCTTTCTAAATCTTTGTTTTCCTTAATTTTGGTTGTGCAAGGAGGCACAGTGTGTCCACCTACACCTCCATCTTCACTGAGAAATGTTTTTTAAAAATTTAAATAAGAAAAAAATAAGAACTAATCCAATTAACTTTTGGGGAAAGAGTTTGAAAATAATTTTGTGTGCATTGGAGGATTAAGCAATGAACAAATTTGTGTTGTTAGGATCCAAGATTCTCACCAGGAGAATGAAAAAAGAAACAAATATGTAATAAGAGGAGGCAAAAAGAAGCCCACTGGGTTGCATAGAATTTGTATTGGTATTATCAATTTAATCACTCTCTCTCTCCTCTCTTTCTCAATATATATAGTGTATATATAATATGTATTTATTTATATACACATATACATACACACATATATATACATTTGGAGCATTCACAATAATGGAGGGGTAAGTCATAACTATGCCTCCTGATCACCTATAATCTTAATGAAAATGGAATCAAACGTGTTTGGTCAAACCTCTGGTTGCAGCTGAAATATAAATAAAATACAAAAATCAGTGGAAATGTTGAACTGCACTGTGTCTGCAATCAGTAAAATTTAGAGTATGGGAAATCAAGTGTCAAAATATCCAAGACTTTCAACAAGTAAAGTAGGAGGAAAAGAAAAATGTTGGAGGGCAATCTCTATATTGGAAGATATTTGAATAGCATGTCAAAATGGAAAAAAAATGACCAAGACCAAGACAAACTATAGTGTCTTGGGATGTACATTTAGAAGATAAAGCTATAAAAATATGCAAGGAAGATTTTGCCACAACAGAATTGTTATTAGTTTTGAGGAGAAAGGTGGTTGTAATTTGAACAAATCACAGAGAAGATCTGTGAGATGGGACAGCTTATATAGTTCTATATAATGACTTGAGTGATGATTACTTTGTAAAAATTGATTATGCTATAAATTTTGTGTCACCTTTTGTATACTTTATTTTGTAATTAAAAATAATAAATAAAATTAAAGTCACAGTTTGGTGAACAAGGTGCAGCGCAAAACCTCCAACCTATGCACTCCTGTCACAGTTGTTTGGAAGCCTACACTCACCTACCATTAAAAGAAGCTAACCCTATCAGTACATGTATATTTTTAATACTGAAGTGCAATAAACAAGAAAAATTTTGCTTCTTTGCCTCAGGACATAAGGCAACTGCATCTTCAGGAAGTCAGAACAATTCAGAAAGTTTCTGTCTGTTGCATAATTCTCCCCTGTGTGAAGAGTTACACAAAATGCTGCCATTGTAAAGGCAGTTAATTAATAGCACTAATTATGCTTGGGTAGTGACCAAGTAGAACTGCAGAGGTTTGGTATTGCCAGCCAGATATCAGTCTGTTATGGGAGTTGTCTGCTATAATCATTTTGGTTTTCCCAGGATTACTAAGGGGGAAAGTTGTTAATGGGTCACTTGGGAGTGACATCTCTTTCTGTAAATTACCATTTCCTTCTTTTTTTTTTGGCCATAAAGCAAAAAATGGCCCTTGAGTAAAAGGAAAGCAAATCATAACTGAGTAAGAATAACAAGGAGGAAAAATTACATCAAGAGGCAGAAATGCATAGGGTGAGGGGTGGGGAGAGTGGTAGGGGGGAATGGAGACAACTGTACTTGAACAGCAATAAACAAATTAAATAAATAAAAAAGAGTACTATCTTCTATAATAAACTAAGGAGTTTCTGGCAGATCAACCTCATTTTATGTATGCTAGCTTTGGGTCTAAGTTTGCAGTCAACCAATTAAAGCAAAGTATTACAGTCATTACCAGTTATCTGAGCTAACATATTGAACACAGAATCATTGCTTAGTGCCATAATATCATTAAATGTGGCCCAATTTAACATAATATTCCTTCCATCTGATCCAACAACCTTAGAATTCATTCCCATACATATGTTCCATGTTTCTATTGATATAAATATGTGGAATCTTGCAATTGCTTTAGTGCGTGCTGCATCTTCTCATGAATCCTACTTTGTCCCTGACTCACTGGAGATTGCTGGGACCTGAGCCTGATTACAACACTGGAGCAAAGTGGGAAGGACAGGGCAGAAATTAAAGATTCTCAGCAATCCCTGTATGGCAACCAACTCACGAGAGGCCAGAACAGGTTTTTCAGCTAAGCAGAGCCAATTTCTTCAGATACGGAAAGAAAAGATGATTCCACTAGTAAAAAGGATTGAAACAACTGAGATATTTCAGTTTCTTAGTTTTATAGAAATCTGCCAATATTTCCCCATTTTGATTTTCAGGGTTTTACCCCTTCTCAATCAATCCCGTATCTTTAATGTAAGAGATAATGTGAGGTTGTAAACTCAATTTGCCTTGTAATTCAGAAATCCACATATTAAAATTTCCCCCTAGAAGGCATAAACCAGAAGTTGCAAGAGGTAAAAGTTTATTTTATGGTAGTCATACAGCCTTTCTGGCTCATTACTTGATCTTGAAATGGGAAATGGCACACGTGTGGTCTAGATTTGGTATCAGGGTAACGCTGTCCCTGTAAAATTAGAGTGTTCATTGCTCTTCAACTTTTTGAAAGTTTTTGAAAAGGATTTACATTAATGTTTTCTTAAATATTTGGTATAATTGAGTACTGGCCAAGATGGAGGCATAAGTAGAAACGCTTTGCTTCCTCACACAACCAAAAGGAGGATAACAACCAATCTAAAATTCATAAGCAGCCAGCAGTGCCAGAAAATCAAACTTCATGGATCTCCAGCAACCAAAGAATTAAATAAACAGTCAGCCAAACCAACCAGACCAGTAAGATGGGTGGACAGAGATAAACTGAGGCAAGGTGGTGGACTGGGCAGGTGGGGCTGGCTGAATGGGAAACTGAGACTCAGAGCTGGCTGTGGACTGTGGCAGGGGTTAATACGGTGGGAGAAACCCCCAGTCTCACACCAGTGTTTGTTGGAAAGTGGGGCTAAAGCCCAGCAGGTGAGCTGCATTGTTCCCTCTCTGGCCCCTCCCCCACAGACAGCACTGCAGTGCAGCAAGGAGGGTTGCCCTGCCCTGGTGAATACCTAAGGACTCGCCCCCTTACAACTTAACAGGTGCACTGAGACAAAGAAATATGGCCCAAATGAAAGAACAGAGCAAAACTCCAGAAAGCGAGCTAAGCGATAAGGAGATAGCCAACCTACCTGAAGGAAGGTTCAAAACCCTGATAATCAAAATGCTCACAGAACTGATTCAGCTTGGTCACAAAATGAAAAAGCAAATGAAGGATAAACAAAGCAAAATAAAGCAAAATACTCAGGGAGCCAACAGTGACAGGAAGGAAATCAGGACTCAAAGCAACAATTTGGAACAAAAGAAGAAATAATCACCCAACCAGGACAGAATGAAGAAACTAAAATTTAAAAAAATGAAGAGAGACTTAGAAACCTCTGGGACAACTTTAAACATTCCAATATCCAAATTATATGGGTGCCAGAAGGAGAAGAGGAAGACCAAGAAATTGAAAACTTATTTGAGCAAATGATGAAAGAAAACTTCCCCAATCTGGCAAAGGAAATAGACTTCCAGGTATCGCAGGAAGCCCAGAGAGTCCCAAAGAAGTTCAATCCAAAGAACATACCAAGGCACATCATTAAGTTACCCAAGATTAAAGATAAAGAGAGAATCTTAAAACCAGCAAGAGGAAAAGAGAGAGTTACCTACAAAGGAGTACACATAAGACTATCAGCTGATTTCTCAAAAGAAACCTTACAGGCAAGAAAGGGCTGTATTTGGAGTCATGAAAGGCAAGGACCTACATCCAAGAATATTCTATCCAGCAAAGCTATCATTTAGAATGGAAGGGCAGATGAAGTGCTTCCCAGATAAGGTCAAGTTAAAGTAGTTCATTATCACCAAGCCCTTATTATATGAAATGTTAAAGAGATTTATCTAAGGAAAAGAAGACTGAAAACTATGAGCAGTAAAATGACAGCAAACTCACAACTGTCAACAAATGAACCTAAAAAGGAAAAAGAAAAACAATGAAAACACAAACTAAGCAAACAACTAGATCAGGAACAGAATCAGAGAAATGGACATCACATGGAGGGTTTTCACTGGGGAGGGGGAAGGGAGGAATAGAGAGGAAAATGTACAGGGAGTAAGAAGCATAATTGGTAGGCATAAAATAGATAGGGAGAGGTAAAAAATGGTATAGGAAACAGAGGATTCAAAGAGCTTCTAAGTACAACCCATACACATGAACTAAGGTAAAGGGGATGCTGGATGGTTGCGGGATGCAGGGTGGGGGGGATAAAAGGGGGAAAGTTGGGAAAACTGTAATAGCATAATGAATAAAATATACTTTAAAAAATATTACTGGTAGAATTGACCAGTAAAGCCATCTAGTCCTGGGCTTTTCTTTGTTGGAAAGTTTTTAATAGCTAATACAATTTCTGTTCAAATTTTAAATTTATTCACAATTCAGTTATGGTAGGTCATACGTTTCTAAGAATTTGTCCATTTGTTCTAGGTTGTCTAATTTGTTGGCATATATTTTTGTCTTTTTTGACTTTAATAACATTTTTCAGGTACAGTAGTCATACAATATTATATTTATTTCAGGTGTATGGCCCAGTGATTAGACATCTGACACCATACATAGTTCTTACAATATTACTGACTATATTGCCTATGCTGTACTTTACATTCACAACTATTCTGTAACTACCAATTTGTACTTAATCCCTTCATCTTTTTCACCCACCCAGCAACTGTCAAAATGTTTTCTGTATCTTTGAGTCTTTTTTTGTTCTCCTTCTTCATCTGTTTTGTTTTTAGATTCAATTGTTGATAGATATGTATTTATTGCCATTTTATTATTCATACTCATCTTTTTTCCTTCTTTTTCACAAAGAAGACCTTTTAACTTTTTGTGTAATACTGGTTTGGTGATGATAAACTCCTTTAGCTTTTTCTTATCTGGGAAGCTCTTTATATGTCTTTCAATTCTAAATGATAGCAACTTCCAGCCAAGACGTCAGCATTGGTAGATACACTTTGCCTCCTCGTACAACCAAAAGAACAACAACATATTAAAAAAAAAAAAAAACAGAACTGCCAGAAAATCAAACTGTATGGAAGTCCAATAATCAAGGAGTTAAAGAAGAAACATTCATCCAGACCCGTAGGAGGGATGGAGACAGGCAGCCAGGGCAGAGAGGTCATAAGGCAAGATAGTGGCCTGAGAACCAGGCAGGTGAGGCAGTAGCTGGCAGACCAGGCAATACCACATTTGTGTGCAGATAAACTGGGAGGAACAACTGCAGGACCAGACACACTGTGTAATTCAGGGCTCCAGTGCAGGGAAACAAAGCTTCAAAACCTCTGACTGGAATAACCATTGGGGTTTCCGTGGCAGGAGAAACTCCCAGCCTCACAGGAGAGTTATTGGGAGAGACCCACATGATCCTAGAACATATAAAAACCCACCCAACTGGAAATCAGCACCAGAAGGGCACAGTTTGCTTGCGGATATCGGGGGAAGTGACTGAAAGCTGGCAAAGAGCCCAGCAAGCAGCATTGTTCCCTCTCTAACCCCTCTCCCATATACAGTGCCACAATGCAGGGTTAACCGTCCCTGGTGAATACTTAAGGCTCTGCCCCATAGAACATAACAGGTATGCAGAGACAAAAAAAAAAAAAAATAGCCCAAGTGAAAGAACTGATCAAAGCTCCAAAATTAGAACTAAGTGATGAAGATATAGCCAACCTATCAGATGCAGAGTTCAAAACACTCGAAATCAGGATGATTACAAAAATGGTTGAGTATGGTCACAAAATAGCGTAAAAAGTGAAGGCTATGCAAAGTGAAATAAAGAATAGTATACAGGGAACCAACGGTGAAGGAAAGGAAACCGGAACTCAGATCAGCAATTTGGAACCAGAGGAATAAATAACCATTCAACAAGAACACAATGAAGAAACAAGAATTTAAAAAATTAGGGGAGGTTTAGGAACCTCCAGGGCAACTTTAAATGCTCCAACATCTGAATCATAAGGGTGCCAGAATGAGGAAAGGAAGAGCAAGAAATCAAAAACTTATTTGAAAACATAATGAAAGAGAACATCCCCAATCTGGTGAAGGAAATAGATTTTCAAGAAGTCCAGGAAGCTCAGAGAGTCTTAAAGAAGTTGGACCCAAGGAAGCACAAACCAAGGCACATCATAATTACATTGCCCAAGGTTAAAGATAAGGAGATAATCTTAAACGTAGCAAGAGGAAAGGAAATAGCTACCTACAAAGGAGTGCCCATAAGGCTATCAGCTGATTTCTCAAAAGAAACCTTACAGGCAAGAAGGGCCTGGAAGGAAGTATTTGAAGTCATGAAAGGCGAGGACTTACATCTAAGAATACTCTATCCAGCAAAGCTATCATTTAGAATGGAAGGGCAGATAAAATGCTTCCCAGATAAGGTAAAATGAAAGGAGTTCATCATCACCAAGCCATTAGTATATGAAATGTTTTTAAAAGAACTTATCTGAGAAAAAGAAGATCAAAACTATGAACAGTAAAATGACAACAAACTCACAACTATCAACGATCAAACTTAAAAAACAAAAACAAACTAAGCAAACAACTAGAACAAGAAAAGAAACACAGAAAAAGGGATCACATGAAGGGTTATCAGTGAGGAGGTGGAGAGGGAGACTGAGGGAGAAGGTACAGTGAATAAAAAGCATAAATGGTAGGTACAAAATAAAGAAGGGGAGGTTAAGAATAGTATAGGAAATGAAGCCAAAGAACTTATATGTACAACCCATAGACATGAACTAAGAGGGGGAATGCTGGTGGGAAGGGGCATGCAAGGCAAGGGGAATAAATGGGAGAAAATAATGGGACAACTGTAATAGCATAATCAATAAAGTATATTTTTAAAACATTCTAAATGATAGCTTTGTTGTGTAGAGTAATCATGGTTGTAGATCTTACTTTTTATCACTTTCAATATTTCTTACCAATTCCTTTGGGCTCTCAAAGCTTCTATTGAGAAATCAAATCAGGTGACAGTCTTTTGAGAGCTCCCTTGAGGGTAACTAATTGCTTTTCTCTTGCTGCTTTGAAGAATCTCTCTTTGTCTTTAATCTTTGGTATTTTAATTATGATGTCTTGGTGTAGGCCTCTTGGGGTTCATCTTGTTTGGGACTCTCTGTGCTTCCTGGACGTATATGTCTATTTCCTTCACCAGGTTAGGGAAGTTTTCTATCATTATTTTTTTACATAGTTTTTCAATACGTGGCTCACTTTCTTCTTGTGACACCCCCATGATGTGAATGTTGGTACTCTTGAAGTTGTTCCAGAGGCTCCTTACACTGTATCCATTTCTTGAATTCTTTCTTCTTTTTGCTGTTCCAATAGGATGTTTTCTGCTTCCTTAGCTTCTAAATTTCTGATTTGATCCTGTGCTTCATCTACTCCACTGTTGATCCCTGTAATGGAATCATTTTGGTTGATGTAATTTTCGTGTGTGTGTGTGTGTGTGTGTGTGTGTGTGTGTGTGTGTTCCAGTTCTGTTTTTTTCTATCTCTATTTTGAAGTTCTCACTAAGTTCTTCTACTCTTACCCTAAGTTCATTCAACATACTGATAACCAACATTCCAAGCTCTGCATCCAGTACACTGCTTGTCTCCATTTTGTTTAGTTCCTTTTCTGGAGTTTTCTTCTGTTCTTTCATTTGGGTCATGTTTCTTTGTCTCCTCATTTTGGCAGCCTCCCTGTGTTGGTTTCTATGCACTACATAGAGCTGCTACACCTCCCAGGCTTGGTAGAGTGGTAGGACACTCTAGGTAGGACACCTAACGTGGTAGGTGTCCTATAGGATGCAGTGGCATGGCCTCCCTGTTCACCCAATCTCGACACTCCTGGTGACCTCTGCCATGTGGGCTGTGTATACCCGCCTGTTCTTCTTGAGCTTTGATTACTGTTGGCATGACAATGGAAGGGATTTACCCCCAGGCTAGCCTTCTGGAAAGACTGGCTTCAACCACCAACCACCATGGAAGTTCAGCTGTGCAGATGCTCACCCTAGGAAGAACTTTCTGGTGTCCGCTGAATATGCCCCTTGAATGTGTCATCTGTGGAGATGGTTGGGTAGTGCTTCAACATGAGCTGAAGCTGTCCACTGGGTGCGCTGGCTCTTGGGCCTCCGAAGACATGCAGTCCAAACTTGGTCACCACTTGATCCTTGCCCATGGCCACTCAGTATGAGCTAAAGTGATCTACACTCGGCTGCTAATTGTGCTGGGCGTGTAGGTGCCCAGGAGAGGCCAGGTTGCAAACTAATGCCAGCTTCTGCCAGTGCCTCACCTGTGACCACTTAGAAGAAACTGGATGCTGCCGGGTTAAGAAAATTTAGGAAAGTCTGAAACATGAGCTAAGACAGGCAGTTTGTATAGAAAAGCCACTGAAAACAACCTGGGTTGGTCCACAGGTTGGGTGTGGTGGGGTGTCAGGGAATGACCAGGATGGGGTAAGCAGTGATGACCAGGTTGATGGGGACTCAGTTGTGGCACTCACCTGCCAGCGCTGTGGAAGAAGGGCTCAAAAAAGAAACGATGACCTCTGCCAGCACTTTTGTCTGGGAGTACGCTGCCCCTCCAGGTCTTGCCTCAAGGCCAGACAGTTCCTCCCAATATGTCCCTGGTGCCTTCAGAGCTGCTGTCCCAACACTGGAGCTCAGAGTGAATACGTCCTAGTAAGTCCTTTGTGGGTCCTTTAAGAGGAACACCTGGGACTCTAGAAGCCCGCGGTCTCACTCAGCCCTCTGTTTTTATAGCCAGAAGTTATGGGGATTTCTCTTGCCAGCACTGGAACCCTTGGATGGGGGATGTGCCTGGAGTGGTCTGAGAAGGTTCTCACTTCTCAGTGGGAACCTCCACAGTTGAGATATCCATCCCAACTTGTATTCACCACATATGGGTGTGGGACCAGCCTGTTTTGCATCTCTGCCTGTCTGAGATGTGGCTTCTTTATATCCTTAGTTGTAGGACTTCCATTCAGCTAGATGTTAGGCAGTTCTGAATTATGGTTGTTCTGTAGCTGAGCTATAATTTTAACATGATTGTAGGAGGATGCTCATACTATATTTACCTCCACCACCATCTTGACTGGAAGCCTTGCCATATAATTTTTCATAGTGATCATTATTATTCTTTATATTTTAAAAATGTTTTTATTGATTATGTTATAACAGTTTTCCCAATTTCCCCCCTCTATCCCCCCTCTACCCTGCCCCACCAACTGTCCAGCCTTCCCTGCCTTGCTTCATATTCAGGGGTTGCACATGTAAGTTCTTTCAGTCCTCTGTTTCCCATACTATTTTTTATCTCTCCCCATCTACCTTGTGCCTACTAACCATGCTTCTTCTTCCCTGTACCTTCCCTCCCCTATTCCTTCCTTCCCCCTCCCCACTGAAATTCCTCCATGTGATGTCCATTTCTCTGATTCTGTTCCTGTTCTGGTTGTCTGCTTAGTTTTTGTTTTCATTGTTTTTCTTTTCTTTTAGGTTCATTTGTTGATAGTTGTGAGTTTGTTGTCATTTTACTGTTCATATTTTTTATCTTCTTTTTCTTAGATAAGTTCCTTTAACATTTCATATAATAAGGGCTTGGTGATGATGAACTCCTTTAACTTGACCTTATCTGGGAAGCACTCTATCTGCCCTTCCATTCTAAATGATAGCTTTGCTGAATGGAGTAATCTTAGATGTAGATCCTTGCCTTTCATGACTTCAAATACTTCCTTCCAGCCCCTTCTTGCCTGTAAGGTTTCTTTTGAGAAATCAACTGATAGTCTAATGGGAATTCCTTCACAGGTAACTCTCTCCTTTCCTGTTGCTTCTTTTAGGATTCTCTTTTTATCTTTATTCTTGGGTAACTTAATGATTATGTGTTTTGGTGTGTTCCTATTTGGGTCCAATTTCTTTGGGACTCTGGGCTTCCTGTGCTTCCTAGAAGTCTATTTCCTTTCCCAGATTGGGGAATTTTTCCTTCATTATTTGTTCAAATAAGTTTTCAATTTCTTGGTCTTCCTCTTCTCCTTCTGACACCCATATAATTTCGATATTGGAATGTTTCAGGTTGTCCCAGAGGTTTGTAAGAGTCTCTTCACTTTTTCAAATTCTGTTCTTCATTTTGTTCTAGATGGATATATATTTTTTCTTTTTGTTCCAAATTATTGCTTTGAGTCCTGGTTTCCTTCCTATCACAGTTGGTTCCCTGCACATTCTGCTTTATTTTACTTTGGTCATCCTTCATTTGTTTTTTCATTTTTCAACCATGCTCAATCAGATCTGTGAGCATTTTGATTGCCAGGGCTTTAAATTCTCCATCAGATAGCTTGGTGATCTTCTCGCTTATCTCTTTCTGGGGCTTTACTCTGTTCTTTCATTCGGGCCATATTTCTTTGTCTTGAAACAGCTAATACATTGTAAGGGGGCAGGGCCTTAGTTATTCACCCAGGCATGCGGCGCTGCAGGGCTGTCTGTAGGGGAGGGGCCAGAGAGGGAACAGTACAGCTCTAGTCTCTAGTGCACTTTTCAACAGACTCTCGTGTGAGACTGGGAGTTTCTTCTGCCACCACAAACACCGTAGCCCACACCCACCGGTGAGTCTCCTAATTCAGCCCCTCATGCACAGCCCACTGACCTTGGCAGCCAGCTCTGAGCCAAAGGTCAGCTATGTTGCTTCTGTTTCTCAGAGTCAGGCCACACTGTCCACCACTCCACCGGTATGGTTTTTCTGATTGATTTGTTCTTTAATCCTTTTGTTGTTGGAGTTCCTTGAAGTTTGATTTTCCAGTGCTTTTGGTTCTTTATTGATTTCTGATTGGTTGTTACCCTCCTTTTCATTGTACCACGAAGTGAAGAGTTTCTACCTACACCTCCATCTTGGCCGGAACTGAATTTTAACATTTCTGTAGTATCATTTGTAATGTCTCCTATTTCACATTTAAAAAAATCAACAATTTTGCTTTTTCATCTCCCACACTCACTTTATATTATTGATTTCATAATTTGCACTTTTTGATTTTGTGTATCCATTATATTAATTAGTTACTTGTATTACTTTTGCTTTTAACTTTTATTAACAGTTGGAAAGGGATTTATGCACCATCATCACAGTATAATCCTATTCTATACTCAACTATATATTTATCTTTACTAGTGAGTTTTATACTTCTGTATTTTTCATTCAATTAATCAGGATCTTGTTTCAGCTTGAAAAACTTTCTTTAGCATTTATTTATTATAAGGCAGGACTTGTGGTGATGAACTCCCTCAGCTTTTGTTGTCTGGGAAAAGCTTTATCTCTCCTTTATTTCTGGAGGACAGCTTGCCATGTATAGCATTTTTCTTTGGCAGTTTTTCTCTTTAAGCCTTAATATATATAATCCCACTTCTTCCTGGAACTGCAAGCTTTCTGCTGAAAAATCCACTGACAGCCTTCTGGAAACCTCCTTGTGTAAAATGAATCACTTTTCTCTTGCTGCATTCAAAATTCTCTCTTTGTCTTTGATATTAGACAATGTGATTATAATGTGTATAACTGTAAATCTCTTTCAGTTAAACTTGTTTGGAGTCCTCTGGCCTCATGATTCTGGACATTGATTTTCTTCCCAAGATATGGGACATTTTCAGCCACCATTTCTTAAAATAGACTTTATGCTCCATTCTCTCCCTCTTTTCTCTTTCTGGATCCACCATGACATATATTTTATGTTTTTCATTTATTTTAATTGTTGTTCTTGTACAGTTTTCTGTCTTTTGCTCCCATTCCAGCCCACCCATGACATATATTTTAGTTTGCTTCATAGAATCTGATAGTCCCCTATCAGATAGGCTTTGTCCACTCTCTACCACTCTTTTATCTTTCTGCTCCTCTTGCCAGTAGTAATTCAAATGACATGTCTTTAGGTTTGTTCATTCTTTCTTCTCCTTGATCACTTCTGTTTTTGAACCCCCTCTGGTGAACTTTTCAGTTCAATAACTGTATTATTCAACTCCAGTATTTCTGTCTGACTATTTTTTCTACCATATCTATCTGTTTGTTGATATTCTCATTTTGTTAAATATTGCTTTTCTGATTTCACTTAGTTGCCTCTTGTAACTCAATGAGCTTACTAAAGATGATTATTTCGAACTCTTTGTCAGGCAATACACAGATATCCATATCTTTGGTTACTGAAGATTTGTTTTCCCCCTTGAATTGTCACATGTTTCATAATCCCTTGTGTTCCTTGTAGGTTCGCTTTTTTGTCAGTGCATTACAGCTTCATCTCCCAGTCTTTATGAGCTGGTTTGCACTGGGAGAGACCTTCACCAGTCAACAGTGCTCAATATGAAGCAAGATCCTTCAGACTCGATGCTTTAAAGACATGGCCCTCTTAACTTCCCTCCTGGCTTCCTGAAGGAAAGCTTTGGTCCTGTTATTTTTCCAACTCTTGCAGAACAGTGTCAGCCATAAGAAAACAGCCACCCCTTTTCATTGCCGCTAGCTAACCAGAAGACTTGGATTTTCCAGTATTTTAGCACTCAGTAAAAGCAAGAACATAGTTTCATAGAGGGTTCTCAATCTCACAGAGCAACATCAGCTGTTAATTTTTGCCCCTCCCCTTTCTGATACCATGAACTATCCCAAGAAACCAGTCTCTGCAAATTGTTCAACAGTAAATATGAGGTGTGATAGGAACCTGCTGTCTTATGGACCATAAGACAAGTCTCCATAACTTTAAAACTATTCAAATCATACAAAGCAGGTTATGGGCTACAATAAATATAAATTAGAATCAATAACAGGATGATATCTGGAAATTTTTCAAAGAAATTATAAAGTATGTCTTAAAATTTTGAAAGAAAAATAAGATGTATTGAACTGAATGAGAAAGAAACAAGATATATGAAAATTTGTGATTCAGTTAACAGCATGCATAAAAGAAAAGTAATACAACTAAATGCTTGTATTAAAAAAACAAGCTTCTCAAATGAATGATGATGATTTCTTATTAAAGAAAATACAAAAAAGGCAAATTAAAAATGAAGAAAAATAAAATGAACATAAAAGCAGAAAATAAATAAAAAACAGAAATAAAGAAAAATAAATAAAATAAAAATTTGGTTTCCTGAGAAAATCAAGAAATGGAAAATTTTCTAGCAAATATGATAAGATAAAAAAGAGAAAAGACACATACAACCAATATTCAGAATAAGACCCACAGAAATATTGCACACCTTACAGATATTTCAACAGATGATAAGGGAATATTGGAAATAACTTATTCCAATAAATTTGAGAATATAGATCAATATACTAATTTCTTGGGATGTAAAAACTACCCAAAATTGAATATGTACTTGAAAACTTCCCCACAGACAAAACTCCAGACCTCAATGATATCACTTGTAAATTTTACCTAACATTTTAGAAAGAAATCATATAAAATCTACAAAACTCTCTCAGTAAATTTTAAAAAGAGGAGATACATTTTAAAACTGAAAACAACAAATGAATAAACAAGAAAAACAAACAAAAAATAATCATAGACAAAAGGAAAGGGGATGGGAAGGTAGGAAAAGTAAAGGGAGTCAAATATATGGTGATGGAAGATGATTTAACTTTGATAGTGGGCATACAATACAATATACAGATCACATGTTAGAAATGTATTCTCAGCCTAAAAAAAGAAGGAAATCTTACATTTTACAACAGTATGGATAGACCTGGAAAGCATTAGGCTAAGTGAAATAAGCAAGCCTGAGAAAGACAAGTACCATATGACTTAATTCATATGTAGATTCTAATGAACAAAATAAACTAACAAATAAAACAGAAACAGACTCACAGACAGGGAGCAGGCTGACACCGTCAGGGGCACAGGGGTCTATGTGGGTGCAGGTATTGAGCAAAAAAGGAAAAAAAGGGTAAACACCTGAGGACACAGACAATAGTGTGGTGATTCCCAAAGGAAGAGGGAGGAGAGTAGGAGGATGGCACAGGGGAGATAACCAGTGATGGACAGAGACTTGACTTGCAGTGGTTAACACACAATACAGTGTACAAATGATATAATCTTATTAACCAATGTCACCCTGATAAATTTAATTTTTAAAAAAGACCACCATTACCCTGACACTAAAAAGAAATGGCATCTTACAAAATCCAACATTACTTTCTGATTTTAAAAACATTCAACAGGACTTCTGGTAAAGATGGAGTCAAAGGTAAGCATGCTTTACCTTCTTGTACAACTAGAGAAAAATCACAACTAAACTACAAAACAAGTATAACCCAGATTTTTAGAAAATCGAGCTGTATGGAAGTATGACAACTGAAGATTTAAAGAAGCCACATTCCTCTAGGTGGGTAGGAGGGGTGACTAAGTGGATATGTGTAGAGTAGCACAGACAGGCTCAGAGAGGTGCACAGGCACAAAGACATGAGGAGATGTGGAGTGATGCAGAGTTGAGATAATGTGAAACAGGCAGTCCCACATCCACTTGCTGTGGATAAAACTCAGGAGGACTATCTCAGGAGTGAGGGATCTCAGCCCCATATCAAACCACCCAGTCAAGGATTCCAGCACCAGGAAGATAAGGCCCCATAACTTCTGGCTATAAAAACCAGTGAACATTGAGGTGGTGAAAGAAACTGTGGGATTCTCAAGAGACTATTCTTAAATGGCCTACAAGGAACTTAGGACTCACTCAGACCAACCCCTTTGGGATTCAGCAACAGGGAAACAGCTGGAAGAGCACCTGTGGCATATGGGGAGAAAGTGAAGAGACAGGCAACAGGGCAAGTGCCAGGAGACAGCTTCCTCCTAGGTAGAACTCCACAGGCCAGGCAGTGGCACCGTCATCTCCATGAGCCCTCCTTCACACAGAGCAACACAGTGGTGACATGGGTTGCATTCCCTCGATGATTACCTAAGGATCTACCCCACACATTTTACAGATACACTTTTCTACAATACATCATGCTACTAAGGGAGTCAAAGCAGCCATACCCCATACATGGAAACAAAAAGAGTGAGGATGCCAAAATGAGGACACAAGAACTACTGCCCAAATGAAAGAACAGGACAAAACCCCACAAAGAAAACTAAACAAAATGGAGATAAGCAACCTATCAGATGCACAGTTCAAAACACTGGTTATCAGGATGCTCCAGGAACTCATTGGGTACTGCAACAGCATAAAAGGACCCAGGCAGAAAAGAAGGTTACATTAAGTGAAATAAAGAAAAGTCTACAGGGAACCAACAGTGGAAGGGATGAAGCTGAGATTCAAATCCAGATTTGGAACACAAGAAAGAAAAAAGCATTCAATCAGAAAAGTAAGAAGAAAAAAGAACTCAAAATTGAGGATAGGCTAAGGAGCCCCTAAGACACCTTTAAATGTACCAACACCCAAATCATAAGGGTGCTGAAAGGAGAAGAAGAAGCACAACAAATTGAATACTTCATTGAAAATATAGTGAATGAAAAATTCCCTAATTTGGTGAAGGAAAAAGACATACAAGTCCAGGAAGCTCAGAGAGTCCCAAACAAAATGGACCCAAACAGGACGACATCAAGACAAATCATGATTAAGATGCCAAAGGTTAAAGATAAAGAGAGAATCTTCAAAGCAGCAAGAGAAAAGCAGACAGTTACCTACAAAGGAGTTCTCATAAGACTGTCAGCTGATTTCTCAACAGAAACATTGCAGGCTAGAAACTGGCAACAAATGTTCAAAGT